>JAGDQP010001863.1:0-113842 GCA_022664845.1 Lepisma saccharinum
TGCTAATTAATATTTTCCATTTTAATAAAATGTATCTTGTGAATTTTAGCGGCACACCCTTTGAGAATCCATGCACTAGGTTACACTGTACGAAATGTGCTGAATTTAGGTAGACTTCATTTTACCGCAAAGTAAGATAGATTTCCCGAAGTTACATGAGCTACATTCTGTTACATTACGTTATGTTTTCATGAAAAGGTAGGTTACGTAAACAATTACCTTGTACATTATTCGTTTTTGAATTTTATAATAGTACTTTTTTATTAAGATTTACTGCTTTTGAAAAAGTGGAATACATTACTGAAAGATACTGTAGGGCCTACTTCCATTTAAGTTTATTATCCAAATAGTCTACCTCAGGCACTCCAGGCATCAATTTAAAATGTGTCCGGGAATCCGGAAACGAAAAGGTGGTAACCCTAAAAGTAATACCTATTGCTTTTGAAGTACAGAATGACCCTTCATTATTCTACTTTTGTTGGAGTGGGCGAGGGCATCTGCCGGGTGGGCGGTCGCCCACCCCCGCCCACCCTTAATGCCCGTCCCTGGTAATAATCCTATGTAAATGGCCAATGATGACCCTTTCGAAGAGCTGTAGCGTGCTAATTAAATATGACGTCATGACGCTAGAAATATGACACATGGATGTACGTCTGTTCATCACATTTGTAATCTATTGCATTTGGCACTTACGCCTTATTTGCTTGTAGCTTTATTAATACACGAGTAAGTGACTGCATTGTTATTAACGTCCTAAACGAGCTGATGAGATGAAACGTACAGCGTTTGATGTGGGCACCGAACCACTCTGTTCAATAAATCCCATCGGGAGTTGAACTCGTGACCACGCGTACAAAAAGTGAGCGCATTAATACATTGAATTGAATTTACTTACGGCCTTTAGGCATCTACGGCTCAGGCCGTCTATTAATACTTACTGTGGATTTTTATAAATGTATTGAGTTTATACAATTATTTAATAAGTACTCTTAATACAAGTTGCCTACACAAAGGAAATTAAGAACAGTATAATTGTTGTAAAATAAAACTGACATTGCTTACATTCAGGCTTTCATTTGCCCCGGTGGAGGGGGGGGGGGCATTTCAGAGAACCGTGGGGGCGTTATTTGTACAATTAGCATTACAATAGTAGTAACTACATTTTCCCGGGGGGGGGGGTACATTCCCTCCTGGGGTGCGGTGCCTGAAAGAAACACTGCTACAGAATCACAACTAATAGAAACAGTTTGATTTCAAATCAAAATTCAAATTTTGTTATGACTGATTCTATAAGTGTATTACAAATGCTCTTAAAAGTATTGAAAATTTGTAAATGAAAAACATTAGTGCTGAAATAATGACCAAGAGTGTGGAAGGTGTTTCGTAGGTGAGTGAAGTCTTGATAAAATTTTTGACTAGTTGTCACAGATGCACTGTATGGTTCTGAGCACAGATGCACTGTATTTCTCTGATTATTTTGTGCTGGAGGTACATTAAAAGTTGTGGCAGTGTGAGTTTGAGTGCACCATCTCTTTTCAACAAAGATTTCTTTAGATCCAGAACCAAATTCTCTCACAGTTCTAATACGTGCAATTTCCGAAATATTCTTGTAGTCTGTCAAATCTTCAACTTTTATTGAGTTCATGTGGTGTGAGGACCAACAACGAGCCAATTGTCATGGGATAAAGACGTCTCCAGCATGCGCAAAGGCAGTCGAAATTGTGCTGAGCAGAATCTCCTTCATTTTTTCCCGTGATTTAGCTGGAAGATACACGAATGTTTTTTTTTTAAATTTATGGACTTTGTTGATGTGTTCAGCAGCATTGTGGCTACAATCGTGTTGTTGCTATATTCACTGCAACCACCAGCTAAAAGTTTGATATCCTCCATGCCTTGAGTATCAAATTGTTGAAGATAGATACCAACGCGTGTTGCCGTTTCAGAAAATCTTCTCTTGCTGACACCTTCGTGTCATAAGAAACGTTTGTTTCCAATACTGCATATCGTGAAATTTCATGTTGATAGACTGCGATAGCAGAAAACTCGTTCAATAAACTGCACTCTCGTTCAATAAACTAAGTTGAATTATCTGTTGAAGATCAAACACTGCTTATGCAACTTTGTCCGGATGTGGTTTAGCCACAGTCTTGGCCTGCTCCTTAAATTTTCTCTCTCTGTTCTTCCAATTGACCTATTTTCCACATACCGCACAATAAATTATCGTTGCAACTGCAAGGAACAACTTACTTGTTCCATAGAAACTCGAAAAGATAGTTGGCCTTTCTGTATCTGTTTACGCTGATTTCCATTACATCGTGGCTTCACTGAACGAGCAGAGATGAACTTTCTTGTGTTCGGAATGACGTTATAATTTATCTTCATTTCGTAACTTGTGAGCCGTCTTCTTTCTTTTGTTTTCTTATTGATAACTCTTCTTCATGGGTACTTCTCTTCTTTCTCCATCCACTGTAAATGTACTAGAAATTTACTGAACTGTAGACGTCCTTAGAATCGTCAATTTGCCACAAACATCCTATTCAAGCTTCTTATGTGGAGAAGGTCTGCCTTCTAATTCCTCTTCAGAAGAAGCTGCTGGGTAGTCTCTGCAGCTGTCATTATTGGCAATGTGCTTGGAGCACAACAAACATTTACACAGAGGTTAACATTAGAATATTCACGGTTACAGTTTAAGTATTCATACTCTATACGTATGGTGATTCACAATCAGAATCATCACTATCTGGCAACTGAACACTTTCCCCTTCATGTTCACATTGACTGTCACTTTCGTTCTTATCTTCATCTTCAGAGTTCTTATCTTCTTTCAGTACGTTCCTTGGTGCAGTTTTCTTCAAAACACTGAGAGGAACATTCATAGATTCTGCCTCAGATTCTTCTGATGCGGGATCCTTACGCTGAACTCTCAGTTTTAATCACAATCCCATAGCAATGTCTTTCTTCTATCAACCAATACATTTTAATTTAACTCTTTTGTATAAAGTATCATTGTCAACAGTTTCAATATCTGTGGGTGACACTACATTCAGAGAGCTATCTTCCCACTTCACTAGCACATCCATGGTTATTGTCCAATAACCAGAAGAGAAAAATTGCTCTGTCTGACTGCAATAGATTTCTGTTTAGTATTCCCGGATTTTCCCCCGTAATAGTGAAACAATAACCGCCGATTGTTCAGGACAAGCAATCGATTTTACAAAGATAACCATACAATAACCGCCGATTGTTCAGGACAAGCAATCGATTTTACAAAGACAACCATCAAACGATTCCGCATAAAAAGTGACGATATTACTGAATGAAACTCAGTCTCAAAAGCATTTATTGTATACTGGCAGGAAACGTAAGGAAAAGTTATATGAAATATTTTACATCACGAGTTAGGTCTTGAAGAGTCCACAGTTGAAATATCTCTCTTTTTTTTTTTTTTAATTTTGGCGCTTACGTCTCTACGTCATAAAAGCTACTATATTTACCCACGGGCCATCCACGGAGAGCCTGAGAGACCCTTGACCATTTTGTGTTGCACAGTCATCCCGTGGGAAAGAGAACCACCCGTGGCTGTCCTGTGGGTGATGTGTGTATCTTCACATCGTGATTTTATTTCTGTATTTATCGAAATATATTGCATTTTAGCCATGAGTGTTGCTTTAACAATAGATAAGAAAGTGGTATAAGTAATTTGCAAAAACGTTACGTTTACGATCAGACCATTTATGTTAATTATTTTGAGATTAGTTAAAACGCAACATAGCCACATATATGAAGGGATACGTTTATTCAATAAGTTACCAAGGACTGTTCAAACCACAACTATACGTTTTCCCTCAGTATTAACTTAACCAATTACCTTAGGAGCAAAGCCTTTTACACGGTAGAGGAATTTGAAACAAGTGAGTTGGAAAATATTTATTTCTAAAACGGAAACAATGTGTGATAATGTTTGATATCATGAACATACGTATCGCTGAATATGTATTCATGCTTATTATGTATATTATGTATTCCCTTTACACTGTTGCTTATGTATTCTTTTCATTCATACCATATTTGGTGTTTCTAGCTCCAGCGGTTTAGGATATAAACTCTACATAGAAATGGAGAATACTAAGCGATTTAAAAGGACCTGCCAATTTTAGAGTCAAACTGATAAGTTTCTCCACCGTTTGAGACCATGACGAATCCAACGGTGTATGGTTCATCTCTGTATGATCTGTAGTTACTAAGATCTAGGGGTGCAAAAACCATACAGATTTGGAATACTAAGCGATTGAAAAGAACCTGCTCGTTTTAGAATGTATTTGATAGGTGATTCCATGCTTTGAGACTATTACAAATCCAACGGTGTATGGTTCATCTCTGTGTAACTTTTAGTTACTGAGATCGAGGGGGGGGGGGGACAAACATACCAAAAATACATGGAAAAACGGAGAAAACTAAGTAAATGAAAAGGACCTATCATATTTAGAGTCAAAGTCATAAGTTTGCCCCACCATTTCAGATCATGACGAATCAAACGGTGTATAGCTCAACTGTGTCGAACTTGTAGTTGCTGAGATCTAGAGGGGGACAGACAGACAGGCAGGACAAACCCTATATATTCCCTTATTCACTGACATTCATACGGGTGCGCTAATTATAGAATGAGAATTTCAATGATAATAGTATTTATTTGCAGACTGCTGGTTGAAGAAAAGACACACCAAGCAAGAGAGCTTGATGTGGTTCGGGCCGTAGCCGGAGGAGTTCTGATTCAGAACTGCTCGGGACTTGCTTATATACCACTGGTCGTGTGACGTCAAACGTCATGTGATACATTTTTAATTTCGTCTGCATACACACATATGTATAAAGATTTTCAGTGTTTGAATCTTGCTGTCCAGATTATCTTCTCTTGTATTCACACACATACTCTTATCTTATTTATTTATTTATTATCGCGGCACTCACAATTTTGAATCCATAGCGATCATAAAGAACTGATTTAATCCTATCTCTTTGAAAGTTTGATTCTAAGATTACGGAACACCAAATTTTAATCCACAGCGTTAATAACATACACATTTATTTGAAAAGTCAAATAGTGATTCTATACACAATGCAATTTCAGGGGAGGCAGAAACACTGAATTAATAGATTAGATTGGATTATTTCCGTTCTGTTGACCATTACAGTACTCGTACAGAAGGGATTGTACAGCATGTACAGCATGATTGGATTGTACATTATAGAACACGTCCCAAGATACATGTCTAAATTTACAATAATTGAATACAAAATAGGTTACAAATTCATACAAAACAAAACGAAAGAAAATCGTGTAAACAGAGAAATGATGATATACATTTTTTTACATCGAAATACATGGTGGCATTAATGTATAAGTAGTATATGATATATATTTTTATGGTCTGTTTTGGTCTATATATAATTAGATTAAGCTGCAAGTAAAGAAAATGATGAATAGAACTAAAATAAACTGTCATTGTAGAACTCATCCATGTTGTAATAGGCTTTTTGAGTCATTTACGTTTTTATTTGACTTGAGAATAGGTGTTTACTTTCAATGGTCTTAATTTTTTTTTGGTAGGTGATTAAATAACTTCGTACCTACGTAAATTGGTAATTTTTCAAATAATCTTGTGCGATTGAAGGGAAAATATATTTTATTTTAATTCCTCGTATCATGGTTATGTAGATCCGAATGAAGTACTAATTCATGCAGGTTGAGTTTCATAAGCATTAGAATTTCGTACATAAAATTGCTTGACACAGTAACAAGCTTAAGATCGGGAAAAATGTTTCTGCAACTGTATTGGTATGGAATATTCGTGATTTTTTTTTTCAGTTTGAAAATTTTTAGAAGCTCACTAGAGGAACCCCAAAATGCATTTCCATATTTGACACGAGAAAAGAAAGCAGCATAATATAGGGAGAGAAGGACATCTTTTTCTAAGATATGAGTTAATGATCTATACATGCATATTACTGATGAAAATAATATGTAGCGTTGGGAATGGTACAACGCATGTTACGCAATATATCCTCCATCCGCTGCTGACACATTTAGCCCACCGTTATTTCCATGCCGTAAATGCAACCTTGGTAAAACCTCGGACGCTGACTATTAGACCACTGTTTACCACACGCAGTTCTAGGTCACTGGAAAACTGCCTACCACGAAGATGAGCCTTCAGACGACCAAACAGAAATAAATCGTACGGGGCCATTTCCGGACTATAGAGAGGTTGAGGGACCAATTCCCATCCCATCCCATACTTCTGATTTTCTGCTGTGTGCGATTAGCAGAGTGGCGTCTCGCATTATCTTGGTCCAGTTTGATGAATTTATTTTGGAGCCCCGGTCTCTTTGTCTCTAGAGCACATCACAGCTTTGTAAGTGAGAAACAATATCGCTCCTTATTAAATGTTGCGCCACATTCCAAAAAGTCTAAGAAGATTACGCAGATCTGGTGAGTCTTGTTTTTTTCTTCTGTGGAGAATCGGTATGACGCCAATCCATGGGCTGTGTTTTACTCTTAGGATCCATATGAAATGCCTAAATTTCTTCCTCTGTGATTACACCATCAAAGCATTGTGGAGAGTATCCACTGAACATGTTCTGGAGTTCGAGACAAATTGCCTTCCTTTTTACTATCTGTTCCTTTGTGACCAAAGTACATTTATGGCATGGAAACAACGATGGGCTAAATGTGTTACAGCGGATGGAGGATAGATACATTTTGTAACATGCGTATTTGCATAAAGGACAAGTAGCTACATGCACATAATATTTCATGGTCCTAGTGCTACTATTAAAAAAGTTATGGCCCATTATTCAAAACTTTTTGAGCGCCTTTTGTATATCCTTGGATGCCAATTCTTAATAATACTGTAACGTTGAACGTTATAAACTAAGTTTTAACGCATATACAGGCCCGTCATTTAGGAGGGCAGGGAGGGACAGTTTTTGTCAGTTCATCTTCAGCTAGGCAAGTAGACGAATCCCTGACTCCTCGTCTTACACTATTCATCCTCTCAGATATTTCACTTTCAGCATGCCTTCATGTGTTACTAATGAGAATTTGCCTTTCAGCAAGCGTTCGGTAAATCCCACACCTTAATATAGCCGTGTTTAAAAAGGGGAAGGCGTTTACAGAGATATTCCTGGGTAGGTCTGTGCTATATAGTTTTCGGTAGATTTTAGGACAGGTCGCTCTCTCTCTCTCCCGGTACCTTTCATCGTATGTACATAAAGGACACAAGTACACGCACTCAAAATTTCATGGTCCTAGCGCTACTGTCAAAAAAGTTATGACCTATTGTGCAAACTATTTGAGCGCCCTTTGTATAAATTATAATTGGAAATATTTTTCATTATTCTCTTTTATTAAAAAATATTTTATTCAATATTCGGTACGTTTCATTACCACTCTGGTATCAAGAGAGCTAATAAATATACTAGAAAAATTAACAATGTAAGTAACATTGCTAACATAAAACGTAGGGTAGTCTTGAAACCATAAAGTTATAAATAGAGGTAGGTTAAGGCTGTTTCTTGGGCAAGTGGAGTGAAGTCAAGAGATGGAAGGGACGAGGCACTTCCACTACATTGACTGGCCCCATATTTTGAGGCTCTCTACACTGAATATTGCCTTCTCATTCTTTCTTATGGGAAGATAAAATTATTAATGAGAAACCCCCATGTGAGGCGAAACTCCAAAATAGCTATCGTCGTTCGAGAAAAAAACCCCAGCTGTTTCACGGAGAATTGACAATTGTAAAATGCTTGAAAATGTCCCAGATGTGTTGTGCTGTACATTGCAGTCACAAGACATAAGTGTGCATTTCAAAAGGTCACCGGCTAACCCACAGTATAGAAGGACTCTAATGGACCACACAATATGGCTGCCAATGAACCGTACATTTGGCTTTATGTGACGTCATGAAAGCTTTTTATTCTATTCCTAACCCTATGCTTGACACGTATTGAATAATAAACTCCAAAATACATAGGATAATAGAAAATATTTCTAATGAAATTTATCTTAGTTTATTGTGCGATAATGTTAATTAATTCCTGCATCAAGTAGCAACATGTATATCATATACTCTCTTTCCCTTGATTTTCTGTGTGCAAACTTCCGAATAACAAAACCGTTCCGAGGAAGCGTTCCTTGTAATCATTACTTTCTGGTAACTGTAACCGCTTGGAGCCGTTCCTATGCGCTGGAAGGATAAAATAAGTGTATTGAGTTTTGTGTTACTGGATAGATAAAAATAAATGTGTTTAAAAGTCTCATCTTTGTATCTGTATTTCGTATATCATTAATATACAGTTCTGTTACTCCTTAGTTCTAGTTGAATGTTCATGTTCATGCGATTAATGTTCCATTGTACACAAAGGTGTCCTCAGGTACATCATCACTACCTTGGGACATTTTGCAGTGTTTTAGAAAACAGAGTAGTCTCAACTTAAGGAAAGAACAAATTTTCTTCTTTCTTTAAATAAATGGCCGGAAGACCAATGTATCTTAAGGCCGCTTTAGACGATACAATTTCTCGTACGATCTCTCGTATGAAAGAATGTATACAATCCATAGTACGAGATTTTTCGTACGATAAATCATACAATATTGTATAGTGTTTTACACGGTACAATTTTGGATACGAGGAGATAATGATGAAACTGCTGGAGTTTATAGTTGTGACACCTCAGGCTTTTAGGGTAATTATGCCACAGATATTTGTGAAAGTATAGCCCATTTAAAAAATAGAAAATAATTAAAATATTGATAACAATTAATCTTGACGCAACAGGAATTCAGTTAATTGTAATGTCAAATTCTTCTACCAAGAGAGTCTAACTTCTACTAGGTTTCAGTGGTAACGAAATTGTCGTAGTTTTACTTCTGTACTTCGATAAAGATATTTCAAGACGGACACAAAAAAACGTTGAAAATTTTGCTGTCTTCGGTGATAAGTTCGGAGTCATATGTGTTTTGTTTTTACAATATTCCTGAGTTAACAAGATATGTGACATTACACAGCACTTCAAAAGTATATAAATCGCGATATATTAACTCCTATTTATACATACGGGGGCAATTAGTAACACTGCGGTTTAACTACTTCTATCACAGAGCACTGGAAACGCCTCAAAATGCTACGTTTTACGTTCCTATAAGCATGAAATACTTGCAAAATACAAAAATGAGGAGTAATGTAGATTTTATATGATTTATAGCCTCATTTCACACAAGGTATATAGGTGTGAATAGGGTGGGTCAGCTGTCTTAACCCTTGAATAAAAATTAGTTCGTTCGATTAATTATCTAGCTCATGCATTGACTTGCACAGCTCTGGGTTGACGTCGACACTCTACTTACATGTTACATTATGTCTACTTCTGTAATTTCTGTTCAATGTATTTCATTATTTCGGATGTACAGAGCGTATATATTTATCAAAATAATTGGGGAGGAATATGATTGCAAAGATATCGGTATCCTCTACATTACTTCCCTTCATACTTATCATGATTGCAGCAAATTCGGTACTCTACGCACAAGAAAAACTATGAAAATCACCTGAATTGCACAATGTATAGGAAAAGCAGTAGCTATTAGATCACATCAGAACTTTGTCTTTATATTTTTAAACCTATTTCTCACGTATTTAGTACCTTTTATGGTTATAAGAATGCAAGAATGCATTTTGAGGTATTGCCAGTCCTCTATAGCAGAAGTAGCTGTACTGCAGTATCACCGACCTCTTTACACTTCCCTTAAAAAACATTGTTTTATATCTTTTTACCTGTAATAGTTTATTATGCCATTATGTATGTTCATTTCTGCATCAAATAATAACATTAATATGTTCTCTTTGTGTCGTAATCCATAACCAAACATCCGAATAGGAAAGTACGATAGATTGTACGAAAAATACTCTGAAAAAAAGGACCGTTTCTATTTAGAGAACACATCGGAGATAGCATGAAAAATCGTACGATCTGCGCTTTACACGATCAAAGAATGTAACCGATGGGATTACACACGAGGGATCGTACGAGAAATTGGATCGTCTAAAGTGGCCTTTACCGTGCAATCAACGACGTGGCTGGCTTAAACATTACTCAGAAATTGTAGATTTTTCTTTAAAAAGTATCTTAACCTACAGCAACTTCCCCTGCTATGTTGATTCCGCGATTCATATGAGCATGACGCTTTCTAGAATTTTAACATGGGTGTTCTCTAAATCGTATGGAAGACTATAAAAAGCAAGTTTAATTTTCAGAATGTTTACTGAAAGTAATCTGAGATTCCAACCTATAACTGATCTACAAGTGTGATTGCCGAGGAAGATGATAATTCGTTACCTAATTATGTTTACAATCTGACCATATTAAGAAGTTCAATTCAAACCTAGCCTATCTGTGGATAGTTAGCATGCTGTTGCATACGCACCAGTGAGAAAGAGTACGTGTACAGCCACAATAGGATTGACGGCACTTTTTAGTGTCGGAAAGTGCGAGTTAATCTGAGATATCTTTTGCAGTCATTGCACATAGACTGATCATCATCTTTCATCATAACAAACATACTGCACTACAGAATACATCATCATGCCAAAGAACCAAAGACAACCTAACAAACATCAGCTTCCATCTGTATTTCAAAAAATATCATCTACACTAACTCCAAAATTTTCACCACTGAACAAATTTCCAAACAAAGCACGGATCAGTTATCAAATACTAGTTCACGATCTTAATCACCAACCATTCATCATCCAGACAGTTCAAACTCACCTCATATGAAGAAATCGCATAGGCTCAGCATCTCCGAAAGCAAATCAGATCATCAAATGAACGACTCCGATTCTGAAACGACTGACAATCACACTTCCAATTGTCCATCATCTGAATCTCTTTCCTGACAGACTTTGTCCATCCCTGACAGACTTTGACACCAAATATATCAAGCACCAAAGTTACTTCTAAACAGGTACCGCGAATGTACAATATGTACCGCGAGTCAAAATTTTTCAAATAATACGACCAAGGAACTGTATCATCACAAAGTCTCCAGACTCCATGCTCTATACAACCATCAGAAATAAATATTGTTGCGAAATATTTGGTTCTCATACTCAACTCACACCAATGAACAGCAAACCCATCCATCAACAGCAACCGTCTCGCCAATCTCCTATGCTTTATGTTGTCATTCGTGGCGTTGAACCCGTCATCTCTGATCAGAAGCAGAATTGAGACTCAAAGGCCATACCATCACCAAATGTATCAGAATTAAAACCCAACAAGGAACTCCAAGTTACATGGTGTACTTACAAACCACCAATCCACTATAAACAACTTCTGCATCGAGCTTTCATCTACAAAAGAAGATACAGGGTTGAGCTATCACGCACGCCACCATTACTTTTAAGATGTGAACACTGTCAGTCATATAACGTGCATCCTAGCAATAAATGTCCTAACACTCCAACATGTGAATACTGCTCAGGGAAACAAGACAAAAGACTGTACAAACTTGCAAAATCCCCCTAAATGCACAAACTGTGACGAATAACATCCATCTTTCAGTTACAGGTGCAAAGGACCTCATATAGAACCAGACAATGTTGCATATATCGCACACTTACGTCTTCCTAAAGAACCAACATCTCTACACTCAGCTCAGCAACCAATCACCATAGAGCAACTGCTACGTTTGTTAACCCTCACTCTTCAAAACCTGTTTCTGTTTGATAGGGAAAATGCCCTCCGAGAAATCTGTTACGCTGCGTAAGAAATCTTCAAACGCACACTTCACGCTACGTACTCTTCTATGTCCACTTCATCCCATTTCCCAACACTGGCTAAACGGTAATAATCATCACTGACGTTTCCTTCACTATTCACTACCACCTTTGCATAGTAATAATCAATGTAACACCAAGGGCTCATCTGTCTATCATTAATTCCTTGAGTAGCTCCTATTAGAGAAGAAATATCATCTCTTCTGTCTATAAATGTTGTGACGTCAATTACACTGCATGCTCTTCTTTCGTCCTATCACCCAACCACAATAATGATTATAAGCGCATAGCTTATAATATCCAAGATGATGTAATTGATGTAACTAGAAAAAAAAATCTAAAATATAATTACCCCCCTTAGACCATTCATTATTTGTAATTTCCCCTTATCCTTACACATCCCTTTTCTATAAAAAGGGCGTAACCCTCTGGTTAGTTGCTAGTCACTTTGGTGACTAGCAAAGGAAAAGAAACCTATTAAGTTAGATTAAGTTTCGTTAAACATTTCCTTTTAATAGGGATCTCGAACCAGAAATTAATACAATATTATTTTTTTAAAAAAAGGTAAGACTTTATTTACAAATATTTGTTATTACAAAATAATTAACATGTTGTTTAGAAAAGAAATATTACAATCTTCAGTAATATTTTTTTCTTTCAAATTTTTGTTACAAAATCTTTATTTTATTTAATTTTTTTTCTACACTTAGCCTAATAAGCTGCCTTACAAAAATGTCTTTTGATTAGTCTATTTTCCTGAAAACAGCTTAATTATTTTCCTTCACGTACTTCCCCTGTGGTATCAGACTTTCCGTTATACAGTCTGAAATTATAGTAATACTTCAGAATAAAGTTCATCACATTTACCAAATGCCCTTTGTTCATGATAGGACAATTCACTTAGGCCTACAACGTAACAGGAAATTCAGCACGCTGACTACAAAACTTCAGAAATACTTTCATACTTCAGATCTAAAATCGAACATTAGATCTTATCATCATCATTCATACCATGTTCTAAAACATAACACAAGTGATTGTAGTATATACAAGAAAAAGGGCTCAGAGTTGAAAATGTCGTATTGAGCAAATATAGTGTAATAACAATATGTTTTTCTCTGTTGTAAGGTGCTATAGTTGAATAAGAGTATTGTAAAAGTGTGAAGAATAGTGATTTTCATTTCTATAAACATTTCTTCTTGTCAAGAGATACAAATTATATGGCTTATTTTCGTTTTGTTACTTGCTCTATTCATAGAGTAATTCCAGTTTAAGGAATACAAGATTTGAAGGCAGTTAGTGACCTATTGCTTTGTACACAAATGAAAAATATTTCAGCAACGACAGTAGATCATTCTACGAAACTTGCACATAACAGCGACACATTCTACTATGCTTCGTAATTAAACGTAAAGAATAAAGATGATTTACAAGATTTTTTTTCTAAGTACAATACGGAGGTAAAGGTATATTAATGATAACATTACTAACTTCCAATACATTATTTCTGATACATCTCTTTTCTTCAAAACTAATGATGCAGAAGTTTTAACCTTCTCATCCAATTGCCACTGGCATTATAAATAGGTAACACTACTTGGTTATAACTAATATGTTTCACAACCATCATATCATCAGCATACTAAAATCAACATGATTTTAATGCCATGAAAATCAGTTCAAATTAATTATTATGATTCTGTATTATCCGTAACTTCTATGATAATATGTACCTCTTTTGGGTACTATATAGACACGTGAAGCAGGAGAGAAATTATATATATATATTTCCAATTATATTTTTTTAGTCAAATATAATGCGTAATATTCACTAATATTGAATTTTAGAACCAAACATGAAAACCGATACTGCAAAACATATTCTAAGAATGTTCAATTACCAGTGAAAAATGATTTTATTATAGAGAATGAAAGTTGGCTTAAGTACATACATGCGCCACACACATCTCTCAAAACAAAATATTTTGGTTTAAAATCATGATGTATATAGAATACAAAATTATACTAAATAAACACACATTCATTCGTTTGTAACAAAACAAAAATACGTTTGTATTTGTTTTTTTTAATTGTTCGTTAATATGCACATCATATTCGTACGTATTTCGTTTTCTTATTATTCTTCACATCAATGAAGACCGATTATAAAGTTTGTACATTTTAATATAAATGTTCAAATTGTTGCCTATATTTCGCAAGGCTCTATATTATTCTTCCTTACATCCAAGGCCACCGGACCAATTACACATTCCACCAATTGGGTCGAACACTAACTGCCGTGGACACGTGTATTCCCAACCAATGATTTCACCATTTTCCATTTTGGCGCACGAAATAAATTTCTTACAAGAATATGGATGAGGGAAGTTTCCTCTGTCGAGACATTCGATGTATCCATCAGAGTGGATTTTAACTTTGTTGGAAAGTGGAATAATATCGAAATAATTAGGCTCATCTTCGTAACTGTCATAGTATTCATAATCCAATGGCGCTGGAGCTCGCGTTGTTGTTTTCTTTGGTCGTGGGGTGGTTACTGCCGGTCTCGGTCTTGGTTGAATACGCCTTGCCACAGGTTTCGGCGTAGGTTCGTCAAGAAGTTGAAAACTGGCTTGTGTAGGCCTGGTGATTTTAACGACCGTTGCTCGTCGTGGTACTGTAGCTGTAGTAGATGATTCAATGTTAAAAGTTAAAGGTGATAAAGTTCTCGTAATGGCCTCGTCTGAAAGACTTATGCTACCAGCTGGAAGTTGAGTTGTTGGTGGAACAATTGTTGTGCTAGGTGGTGCTGTACCTAAGTTATGTATGGCCACAACTGCTACGTTTGCAAGATCTTGGTAGCTTGAAGATTCTCCACTCTCATCGTCTAAAGTTGAAGGACGAATTCTATCTGATTCATGAAACAAACTTGCTTCTTCATTTTCATCGAGAGCTGGAGCATCCTGTATTAGCGGAGAAGCTCGTGGTAAATTCGGTATACGTCTTTTAGGGAAAGTAAACTTTGTAGGGGTCACAGTAGCTGCCGCTTCAGTCGTAGTAGTAAGAGCTGTTGATGAATTGGCACCTGGTCTAAATGAACCACGAGAACCTGGTCTAAATGGCCGTCGTCTGGAAGTAGAATTGAATCTGCTACTCTGTTTTCTGCTTCCACTGCTAGGTGTTGTTGTTGTTATGATTTCTGATGTTCTTGTAGGTCGAGCAGTTGATGAGCGAGACCTGGAACGATTGTGAATGACTCCGCTTGGCCTACGAAGAATTGTTCTTGGCCTAGTTGTAGGTGCTGTCGTGGTTGTGGTAGTAGTAGGTGTTGTTGTTGTTGGTAACGTGGTAGTGCCGGATGTAGACTGCAGGGAAAATAACATATATTAGAAACATAAACCATTCAAGAAAAGAATCTTATAAAACAACGGTTTATAGATGGAAATACGGTTGAAATAATGGGAAGAAATAATTTTATGGAACACAAGGTTCAAAATTTGATTCATTGAAATGATCTGGTTATGTGTGATTCGCATATGGAAAAACTCATCGAGCGAATCATTAACACTATACAAAATCGGATCATAAATTATAAAATTAGCGTGTGAAATAAATAAAATAAACAATGTATTCCACAATCTGTAATTAAGGCGGAAAACTTAAGTGAGAGAGAAATAACTTCCTTTAAAAAGACAGTAATGAAATTACCATAAATAATATTCAAAAGTCAATAATATTGCAAAGTAGAAGAAAAAGAGATCTGATATTATTAACCACACAAATTTAATAGTGTAAAAAGATATATTTGTGAATCCAGGCAGTTGTTGTTTATTTTTTTCTTGTTTTAAATATAGCTAAATATGCAATACAAAATACATGCATTGTTAATTTTTTGAGAGCGTTTAACTTCTTGATTCTGCAAAAATATGTAACCGTAATTTAGATGCACTATGCATTTCATACAGTAAGGACAACACAATATTCTGAGAGTCCAATATTATTGGTTGCCTAATGATACCTCAAATGTAATAATGTTCAGCAGTTCAGGCCTAGGCTTTCTTTACAGTGTTTCTTTCCAATCTTAATGAAGAGCTGTCGCTATAGGCTGAAATATAAAAGTCATTTCAATAACCCACCCTATTTATAAGTAAGTTTTCGATTGGGCTTGTGGTAGTATTTCAGGTCTCAACTGGAACTAAGCCGAAAGCATGCATAATCTTTTACGTATTATATACATGGAAGATATTTAGCAAAATATTTGGGTTTAAAAGCCTAGAGACAATTAATTTGCATTTGTTTAAAGTTAATTTGAACTTTACAAATTCATTGAATTTTTGCAATACGTATTATTTGAATTGAGTTCTTTTTGATATAAATGAGTTAATAAAAGCCTTTGCATTATTTTTATTTAGAGATAATATATATATATATATTCACTCTATTGATTATAAGCAATGTTAAAAGGCAGTCAGTCAGCTGACTTGGAAATGAAGATTTTTACCACAAGCATTGTGAAATTTTGAATAGCACACATAAATTAGAGCCCAAATGAAATTACAAGAATAATCCAGGAGCACGTCCATTTTGTTTGTTATTTCTATTGCTTTGTATCTCAGAATTTAGTAATTATTAACATAAAACATTGTAAATTAAAACACAAATATATACACTATCCTAATTTTAAAATTTATGAGATTATAGTACATTTTACACAAATTATTCAATTAACAAGCTCATATCATTTTGGATAAACATTATCACGCCATTTAAAGAAAAGACTTAAGCAAAATTTCTGTGTTACGTGCAGCGTGTAAGCTTAATGCTTGACAAATGTTAATTTTTGTGTTATTCTCCTTAATTATTGACATTAATATTAAATCAATATAGTCCCAACGTATAATCATGTGGACCAATTTGGGTATATGTTTGGACCTATATACACGATGTTCCGTCTTATAGTTAATCATAAACAGAAGATAAAAATCAGAATTATTGTTCTATCCCAACAATTGCTAAGCTGATGATCAAATTTTTCTGATTGCTACGTAAATGTGAATAATTTTAGGCCAGATATCCTTTTTTAATATAGCCTTGTTCCTTATATAGCGTGGGGTTTTTATATTGCAGTTATTTACGTTACCGCTAGAGTGCAGGTGGTGTCCTTTTAACAACGCCATACTTGGAGTTTATTCACTTTGGAGTGTTGGTCTACATATGAACACGTTACAGGAATAAAAGAGCTTTAAAGCTTATTAAAACAAAATATGTTGTCGATAAGCTTCACAATGAATTCGCTTTGAAGTCACTACATAACAAATCGTTGGTTTTGTATGTTTCTGTATCCCATTTGAGGAGTTTGTTCTCTGTTTGTAATTCTTTCTTTACGTTCTTCATCAATAGTAACCAAATATATTCCTAGAAGGCGCACTTCTTCCGTTAAAAAAAATTCCCCAAGGCCGTGTGACACGACAACGTTTAAGTTACAATGAATCTTAGCGATAACAGTGTGCCAGTGTAAAAAGCAAAAATGGTATTGATTAATACCATAGCATCTTGTCCTATTGTAGTATTCTTGATTTCACACTCTGATACTACTGCTATCGCTAAGATTCATCGTAGTATAAATGATGTCGTGTCAAACGGGCCTAACAATCCCGTTATGAGTTGTAATTTTTTTCTAGTAAACGTTCCTATTCCAACAACATGTTTCTATACAGATCAACACTCCATAACAGCTAACACTGAGCAACGCACTATTAAAAAAATATCAGCAGCGGGATATTAAAAATTTGTGATATATTTATGCCCTACCTTATGGTGGGTAATGTGTCTTATTTAATAAACGTATTAACTTGAATTATATTAAAAAAAATTGGTGTATAATGTTTAGAGATAAATTGTATCAGGTAGCCTAATCTATTCTTATCTATCATGGCGAAATAAAACACAGAAATCTCTATCGGGACGGGTGTATGCCATAGTGCTATTAATTTTATATTACCGCTGATATAATTAATTTTATCTTACAGAACTTTTTTAATGTTTCACATTTCCTTGACGCTTTGGGGATAAATTTAATTACTTAACGCTTCCCTTATGTTGCTATACAAAAATATCTCTGTTGTGTGAAACTTTTCCCACTTGTCACTGAAAATAATTTCCATTCTATGCATGACTATAGACTATAGGTCGAGTCTTTCAAGAAAAAGCAATGCTATTTTCAGAAACACCAGCTGCACAATTACAATCATAGTTTAAATTGTCCTTTGGCAAGTCAAGTATTCACACAATACTTAAAAGCTTAGCTATGGAGGAAAATACGCGTATAATTCTTGATTTAATTGTATCTTAAAAAATTAGTGTTAACTTACTACGACACAACAGACATGGTAAATTCATAAAGTTTATTTTGAATTTAAAGTTTAGCATAGTATAAGATAAAACACTGTTAAATTTTGTGGGCTTAGTCTTTGTTAATTTAGTAGTAGATATACCTCTGTTTAAACGTTCTGTTTCATTTCTTTTGAATATAAGAACTGTTCTCGTTAATTACAACGATGTAAAAAATACTTGATATGTTATTAGAGCTACTGCTTTGTAGTAAATCGAAAATTAAAATGATTAAATTCTATTGAATACTATAGCTTTGGATATTAATAGTAATATTGGATTTTTTGAAGCATAATAAAATTAGAACTTATTCAATTATTATTATGTAGTCTGGAATAAAATACTGATTACAAAAATATTAACTACTAACATAAATTTAGCCACATATAATTGTAGTTTTTAATACTTAGGTATAGCTTAAGTACACACTATTTTATTATATAACGAGTTGTTAGTTATATAACAAGTTATTTTCTAAACATGATAATGGCATGCTCAGTACATTTACTTTATGTGCGTTTATAAAGATCGTATAACAGATTATAAAAGTTATTTCAGTTATATTTTATTATGTTAAATATATTTTACTGATTAAAATATTTTAAAAAAAATACATTAGTAAAAGCTTTTGGAAACAAGCAATAAGCAATACTATTATAAGTTAATGGGTAAAGAATGAATAGCATATTCCAGTTCCATACCATGATAAGCTAGGAAGGGGGAGATGCGAAGGATTTTTTTATTTAAGGAGGCACAAACTTAGGGCACTTTTTCCAATTTAATTTCAGGCGTCTCTATATTGCATTTAACAAAAGCAGAATTGCAGTATAAATCCAGTTTATGTTAATATTCTTCATGTTATGTGATCTAAGTGACTATACATTCAGCCTACTATAAGTTCTTCACAATTATTTCGTTGAGCAAGCGATCTTTCCTAAGGTAGCAATTAGCATAATTAACACTTGGATTCCAAAGCAAGAAATAGAAAACAATAAGCAAGTTGAAAGAAAAGTGCAAATGTTCTTAAGACAGAGAAAATACTGTATAGCAAAAAGCATGAAAAGTGTTATGGAAAATGAATTAACCCTATTATTTGTAGAATCAGATCAGTTGATCGACACTCACTTTTGTTATCTTCTCTTCATGAAGAAGAAAATATTTTAGCCTTTGTTCGAAACTTGTCTTCTTTATGGTAAAAAAATTTAACACTTTTAACTTTTCCTTTTGCGTCTTCTGGTGCTACAAATGGTAGCCTGTTTTTCATATGTTCTCTTCTTGCAATATTTCGGTCAATCATCACGTCTACATATATTCTATAACTTAGGAGAGTCATTACTCTCTGTGAGTTCTTTATAATCATTTTTTTTGTATAAATTAATATTGGTTTCTTGTATGAGTAAGACTCATCATCTCACTTAGGTATCATATTAGTTTCTATTTATATTATAATATTTTTGTATTCTCTTTTTTATATATTATTTTGCTTTTTAAAGATATACTTTCCTGTTAAAGTATTTTTTTTTTGTCATTTCAAGTTTCATTTTCTATCATTTAATAATGCGTTTATAATATAATTGTTTTGGAGATGGATTATAAAAATAAATAAAACTTTTCTTCGTAATTATGCAGGATTTTTTAAAACTATCTCTCAGTCGTAAATAACCTACAATGTTCGTGTACTGGGACTCAGAAAGTAATTCCTCATAACTTTTACAGTTAAATAATAAAAGATCGAGTTTATTAATTTTTAAACGTACACATATTATTTGCTAGGCAATTTCAGAATAATGTTAAGGAAGTATTACTGCACTTCGAATGTTTTTGACCACTTTTATTTCGGAATTCCGGCTAAATTTCTAAATATTTAAATTCCTCATCTACGAGTCATCATTTAAACCAACTGTATAGTTTAAGAACTAACGCTGATCCATTGTTGAAGTGAGTTAACACTGCTGATTTTCATGTAAAGTTTTCGGACTGAGGCTGAGACCGTAAATAAATCCAAATCATACGAAGTATTCGTTCTTCATCATAAGTATCAAACAAAGTGAAGTTTAATGAGGTCGTATAGCCCTATTTTTGTCGGTCCTGGTTGATATGAAAGATTTGTTGAAGTCCGTTGAATGACATAAACAATAATGTATTTCATTCAATGCTGACACAAACATATACAATCTATTATGAATACTTTCGCATTATTAATAAGTTTTAGACATTATTATCACTCTGCTGTGAATTCATGGACAATTTGTCAAGACTTTCACTTTGCAGAAATTTGCTCAAAGAAAATTTTTATCCGTTCGTTACTCAAAACTCGTTAACTGATTGTGTGACCTCATCTTCATTAACTACAGTCGCTAAGTGCTATCATATAGTCTTCTATTCGTAGTCCACAGTTCTTCTCATATCAAATTCGATTCGTTTCATGAATTCGAAAACATGTCAATCAGTAATTTCTGTTGAAGTCTGTTAATGTTCAATTCTATCTAAAAGTTGGTGCGAAGGTACTTCAGTATTCAAATATTTTGATAGAGTATTTTTCCGTTTGAAGTTACTTAACAAAAACCATCTTTGTCATATGATGTAATTTTTTCCTGGTGTTATTACCTGTACTAGCCTCATCCTTACGAATTTAATGGGTAAGATCTCGTAAAGATCTTCGTTTGTAAATATGTCAAGTAGTTCATAAAATAAAATAAAAAGAATAAAAGTACCTTAGAACACGTTAAAAAGAGTTATAATTCACAATATTTCGCGTAGTCCACTGGACTTCGTCACATGCTTAAACTGTAAAATTCGGGAGCAGACTGACTGGGAGACAGTGAAGTGCAAACAAATCAGATTGAATTGTACGTGTATTTGTACACACAAACTTTGCACTGCTTTCCAAGGGAGGTCTCCGACAATATTTGCCAAGATGAATCTATGATACGAACATTATCGTTTAACGACTTTTCATATTGAAACATTGTAGAGAAATTCCTTATACTTCTTTCTGTACTAGTTCCAGCTATAATTGCTTTTTGCTATGTGTTTGGACAACACTACTTTGTCCTGTTTTTTTTTTCTTCTTAATATTGAAAGTATGTTTGTAAACTTTTCGATGTGTTTCTCTTTATTTATTCTGTGTATTTCTTCCCACATTTACACATTCCTTTGTACACGCCTGAATTATCCAACTTCTCAAGTCCTTCTATTGTACCAAAAATTGTTTAGTTTTAAGTTCTGGCTTAGTCCCAACTTAATGTCATATCTGATAAATAGTTGTAGTGAGTTAGTTTTCTGTAAAATATAGCAATGGAAATCCAATCCAACCCTAGTCTGATTTGATTTTGATTATAAGCGTTTTCTGATTACGACGGACAATTTATTGAAAGTAGTGAAGGGAATAGATATTGTCTATTGCAATAGGTTGGAAGTATTGTACTTTATTTTGCTTTTGGTAAGGTGTAGAGAATAATACGGTAGATATGTTCTACGTACAAAGTTAGTCCATTTATTTCTTCTCTGTTCAGATGAATGAGTTAAGGAGCGATAGATAAATACTTAATTTGCCAATTGGATGCTTACGAAATACAATTATGATGAATTTGTTGTTTCCAGTTATGGAAAGATTAAAATAATATCAAATTTCTATTTTTATTTGATGACTTAAATACTTTGGTGAATACTATTCCACAGCTTGTAGATCCGTTCATTATTTTAATATATGAAAGGTATCGCCCACATAACGGAAATAATGAATACTTTCTAAATAATGGACTTTGAGACTCTCTTATACTTAAGGAAGGAAACAATGAAGTTAATGTTTTGAGCTTTTCATAAAAAAAAATAACAAATTCACCGCTGTATTTCGTAAACTTTCTGCTTGAAGACTACAGTATTTATCCATCGCTTGTTGTTATCTCAATCATCCAAACAGAGAAGGAATAAATGTATCAACTTTCAATAGAGAGGACATCTATTGCCCTCCACACTCAAACAAGTACAACATTAAGTACATATTGCAATAGAGAATTTCTATTCCCTTCAACACATTTAATAAATTGTGGATATTTTCAAAGATGCACTGTAGAGTAATCAGAAAACACTCGTGGTCAAAACCTAATCATGGATGGATTAGATTTCCACTGCAATATTTCACAAAAGCAAACTCAGTAAACTAGTTATCAGATATGACATTAACATTGCGACTAAACTAGGCATTAAAACTAATCAATAGGAACATACACACATACTTACGAATATACTTTAAATATTAAGAAGAAAAGGATGAAACAGATTATCCAAACACATATCGATAAGCAATCATAGAATACAATCGAATCAGTTTGTTAAACAAGCTCGAACCACTACAGAAACAAATGCCGGTATTAGGTAATCTTTTATACTTCATGCAGCTGCTAAATGATAATGGATCCTTCTTGGCAGAAGTTCTTGCAGGCCAAAACTCTTGGAAAGCAGTACAAAATCTTTGTGCAGTAGGACAAGTACAATCCACTCTCATGGCAGGTGACGTTACTTGCTTTTTTCCCAGCATGTGCTCGACTCGTGGCAAGTCTGTTCCCGACCACACTCCTGTTCACACTTTCTCTAAAAGCGAGTTTTATCTTTAATCACTCGACGAAGTTTAGTGGACTTAACGGAATGTTGTGGATTACTAATTCTTTACGCGTATGATAGGTAGGTTTTATTCTTTTTATATTATTTTACCCAGGATTACTAACTCTTTGGCGTATCCTAAATAAGTTTTATTACTTTTATTTTACCCAAGATGGTGACACATGATGCGATCAAAATGAACATTTTCAAGTATTATACGTTACATAAGCACTTGTATACTTTTCTCAAAACTTCATGGATATGAAATAACGATAGTAAACATGATTATCTAGTAAACGAACTTAGCGAGAAACTGTGGTAGGGTAGAATGAGTAAGTAGTTTTTTTTGTTTTTTTTTTAAATGGAATACTTTTCAAACGCAATGAAAGAAAATTTGTAAAGTAAAGTGAAGAACATATTTAACTGAGAGGGCACCTATTCATAGTTTACTCATCTCCTGTTAAAAAGAAAAGCCATCAAGCGAAGTACCTATAAAGAAGTGTTTCAAGAACTTTCTTTAGGTGTAAGAGTAATATTTAATTATAATTACTGACTAGGCTTTCGGTTAGAGATGATTTTCTGTTATCAATAGATGTCCTCGCAAGTTCAATGACTACCTCCTTCAATTTGTTTCCAAAGCTAACTCGTGCAATATTCAAGACTTGTTATTATGTTGTTGTATTACTACTACTGCCATGATTCATCCACGTTAGCATGTGCTTACTCTACACATGCCGTTAGTTTGAATTAAATTCATAATAATATTAGCTACGACAAAATAAAATATTTTGTTTCTTTGTAATCTCATGCTGAAAGAAAGGACAGTATAGCGAAGAAGAAGTTGATGATCCAAAAGAAATACCCTTTTCTATGATCATGAAAAATCTTGAATCTCCAACCCATAAGATGAATATGCTTTATCAAAAAACGAAATGATAAAAGCGTAAAAAATAAATTAGTAAGCGGCGATCAAACTATCGCACACAGGCCAATCATGAACAAGATGCAGCCAAGAAGCGTTGATCCCAAAATGGCCCAAAACTATAGGAATGCTCTGTTGAATTCATTGTTCCTACCTCGAAGGAAGAAGTTCCGGAATGGAACGTTGTTGACGATGAGGAATCTTCATCATGAAGATAAAACCATTCTGAAGATGATTGGTCATCAGTTTCTGACAGCGTACTGGTTGTCAGTGCCTCCGTTACAGGGAATTCGTTTGTTTTGAGATCTCCATATGATTTCTGAGTTGTTGAAGTCTGGAAATCAACTGTTGAGTATCGATCGTACTTGGAAGGATCTACAGTACTCTTAGAATCATCTTCTACCTCATCTTTGGAGTACCGCTGAGAATTACTTCGTTGAATGGAATCTGCTGGTTCATCTGCA
Organism: Lepisma saccharinum; assembly: GCA_022664845.1. Classification (NCBI taxonomy): domain Eukaryota; kingdom Metazoa; phylum Arthropoda; class Insecta; order Zygentoma; family Lepismatidae; genus Lepisma; species Lepisma saccharinum. The sequence continues at coordinate 24,213 of JAGDQP010001863.1, forward strand.
AAGTCTCTGGAAGAAAGATCGTAATTTTTATTGGAAGTAAATTGTTCTTGATTTGAGTAAGGAAAAATGTCGTCTATGGATTTTGCTGATGGTGGCCTTAATCTTGTTCTTTCTTCTGAATCAGGTACGAGTCCTTCCTTTTCAATCCATCCAGGAGGAAGTTTTGTAAGTGCAATTCTCTGTTTCTCTGTTCCTGATTCAGTAACAGATGTTATGACTTGAGTTATGGTAGAAACTGTCGATGTAAGAGTTGATCTTCGTCTAGATACTGGAGGTGTAGGTGTTGTTGTGGTTGTCGTAGTTGTTGTCCCTCGTGATCGTGAGCTTCCACGCCTTCGATAAACCGGCGCTCGGGTTGGCCTTATTGGGGCTGATGTAGATCCCTCTGGGAAAAAGGAAGGCCTGAATCTGCGCCTAAAACCTACCTGAGAACGACGATCTTCCTCAACTCGTCCACGTGTTGAAGGATCTTCTTTGTCGTTTTCCTGAGGACGGAGTCGGTCTCTCCGAACGCTAGTTCTCACAGGTGGAACTTCCTTCACTATGGCAGGAACTTCGATTTCCTCGTCCAATTGGAAAGTTTTGTCCGTTGTCGTCGGACGGTTTCTCTGTATTGTCACATACCTGTAAGAAACATTAAAACCAAATCTTATGTGCAATCATCTACTTCTTAGACTACTGGATTTACTTTAAAGTTTTTCCTTCCTTTATTATATATCTCACATTTTTAAATCCTCAATCATAGAATATTACTCTTCCGTTACGTTCGCTATCGAAACATTGCTAGTGTCTTAATGAACATTCAGTTTCCCGAAGAACAATCTCTTATAGCTGATCTATACTAAAGATAATTAAAACACAAACTAACCTTTTAATTTCTCAAATAAAATTTTGTGTTTTTTCTAATAGTACTCGCTCTGCTTCATTTTTTACTTTAAAAGTACCTACGTTGTCAATCATGAAGTGCTGATTATTCTAAGATTTCCTTCTAATTAACTACCCTACCATGCGATATTAATAATGCCCTCGCTACTGAGCATAACCTTAGGAATCAGTTGATGAACATTATATAAATATAGTGGTGTCTTTCACGTTATTTTGATATTTTTCTTTTTCCATTTAATATATTCATCTTATTTGTTATATCATGTAGTTTGAGATTTAAATGATCTAATACTTTATTGAAACATTCATATAAATTATTCATTAATTAATGACAATTTATAACTTTGAAAAATCAGTATTTTCTCTTTAAAAAATTTGTATATTCTAGGAATTGTAATTAGTATGTCGTTGAATGGTTCTGTCCTAGAAGTTAGATATCCATGCATCAATTCAAATTATAATTGGGACAGTGATAAACTTAAAACATTATCTTCGTGTTCATATCATTGTTACAATCAATAATTCGAAACTTTGTCTTTAATTCAGAAAACATTATTGATTTTAGACCAGGAGTGTTCAAACCATGGGCTGCAGCACACTTTTATCTCGCCAAAGCTTTTACACTGGTAGCTCATCAGGCCGAATTTCTTAACAATAATTTATGTTAAAAAAAATAATTTGTAAAACTTATTAATTATATAACTTAAGACGCTATCATGGTTTCAAATAAGTTTACATTGAATTGAATTGAATTTTAGGCCTTTAGGCATCTTTGGATGAGGCCGGGATAGGGTAAGGACATGTGGGTAGTGTTGCCAACAATAATCACTTGAAACTAGCTAAAAATAATCTAAAAATAGCTAAAACTCTTTCTTACCAATTAGGCGTGTTTGTCGCTAAATCCCTATGCACATTATAGAAAAGTGAGTATCTTTGGTAGCTGAATGAGCATTCAAAATAGTTAGCTTAAGCTACAAAGTCGCTAAATTGGCAACACTGCATGTGGGAAGGAAGTTGGCGAGAGCCTAGTTTGAACCGAGGTTCCATCTCGGCTCTATTTTGGTGTGACTAAGCAAAACTAAGAATTCCTGGCAGGATAACCAGTCACTGGGATTGAACTAACAACCTTGTGAATGCGAACTGAGTCATGCTGCTCAGTAAATTAGCCCTTGTCTTTCAAAAGGTTCTCTATTCTAAACCATTCTCATCTAAGTCATTCTTCGCTTATTTTTCGCATAATTTTAACTTGCTCTTTTAAAACATTGAAAGAAGAGTCTCATTTATGCCGATACTCATACTACCAACAGTTTATGTTTTTATTATTTACTTGGGTGTTGTGGCATCTGGCTCCTCTGGACGAGGTCGTCGAATAGTAACGTACTCAAGTGCTGGCGCCTTCTCCACGTGGTCTTCGTCATCCGTTGTGGGTCTCTCCTCCTCCAAATCTTCCTCATCTTCTTCTTGGTGTTTTGGTCTTTCAAAAACCAAAGAAACATAGTTTAAAAAAAACTCTCAATATTTCAATATAATAATAATAATAATAAACAGCACTAAAATAATAATTATTTTATTTAAAAAAATACAGTAAATTCTAATTATTTGTACGGAATCTCTCTATCTGTTTTTGTACCATGTTTCTATATTCTTTCTTCTTTAAGGGCTTAGCTTAGACCAATATGTGGGAAGTTCATACCATAGAAGAAAATTTTATTTAAATTTTAAAATGTATCTGTTATAAATTTAATTTATTAATACAGATATACGCTCCAGGTCTGTCTGTAGTATGACATTTTCTTGTTGAGCCCAACTTCAACAGAAAGAAAAGGAATAGGCGGCTATGAATCAGTGTTTCTGACCCTCAAAATTATAGTGACACACAAAATTATCAGTTTCATTCTTTTTTTAATTTTATCTCCTTCTTTTACATATAGCGTATGATAAACATTATTTTATATACAATTCAATCTGCAATGTTGAAGTTTTGAAACGAGCCATAAACCATTACGGAAATATAATTATTAGTTATATAGAACTAAGAAACCGGTCAAAAAATCGGCGATTTCCTTTAAAATCAACTAGTTGTTACAACGTTTTCTTCCAAAACTTGCCGGTTGTGTAAAGACTACAGGATAATTTCAACATGTTGATAAACTTGAGCAGCAAAGTCATTCAAAATGCGTAAAAAAATATTCTCTGCAACGGCAAATAAATGCAATCTAAAGAGTTGATAAACTTTTCTGAGTTTAGTTTACATGCTTGTAACATAACGAAGGAAATATCGATAAAATGCAGAAGTTTGAAGACAGCAACCGAGATAAAGAGAATATATATATATATACGTGTTATTCATTACTTAACATACAAATTAATAAATATGTTGGCACAATGTACTACAATAGATATAAACACATACACATATATACAAAAAAAAGGAAAGTAATAAATTATTGATATATGCTCTCCAAATCAATTTTCAATGTTACTATTAAGATAATTCTACACAGGTTGCCAAACACTGAGAGCTAAAATTATATCCATTTTATATAGAAATACTTTTATCTTCAGGGAGCGTTTAAACATGTACTATCTCTTAAAAGATCGATTTCCCATGTATCTGTGATTTCTAAAACCTATGCCTTACATTGTGTCTATGCTATTGCTTTAATGTGCTGGCAGATGTAAACCTGTCCCATCTTTATTATATCTCCATTTATCTCTATCAACATTGCCAATGACAACTTCACTCTACATCCCAAAGGAACCTCCAAAAGGAACCCCAAAGGAACGTCATATATAACCTAACCTGTACACTCTGCCCGGCGTTCTATGTGGGGGAAACAGGCGGTCCTTTGAATCTCAGTGCGAATAATCACAGCCACTTTTCTGTTACCAACAGACCAGATTTGCCAGTGTCTACACACACGCAATTGCACAACACTGACTTCGATGACAATTTCTGTATAGCCGTAATATCCTATCCCCCACCACAAACACATCCACACGTCGTCTCTGGGAAGGAACTTTCATTCAGGGCTTGAATGCTAAACTAAAACCTGGTCTAAACCTGCAGTAACTTTTTCTTTCTTCTCTCCTCGTCTACGCCCACACTTCCCCTTCACCACTGCCCATTCATTTTTTTACTGACTCCCACTTTTTGTGATTGATTCAACAACCTACTTCCTTTTCATTGCGTTTCTTGCTATACCATATCCAACTTTTTCTCGGGGTACTTTTTCTATACTAAATCCCACTTTTTGGGGGCACGTTTTCTATACTGTATCCCACTTCCTCCAACTTCAATTTCTACACTGTATTCAACTTTCCTGACTACGTTTCCCTTACTGAATCCCAGTTTTTATTTTTCATTTATTTATTTCTTATTGTGCCCAGCTCAATTTTCAACACAGAACACCATTTCCGAAACCTTTTCCGCATCAGTACGCGCAGAACGTCTTCAATTATTTTTAATGTGGTCGTACGCCATTTTGTTTTTCTATTCCTTTAAATTTTGAACATGTGTTAAAAGTGAACTTCTTTCTTGTCTACTAGTGATCACGGCTGTAGCCGAAAATTAAAGTGACTTTATATAGTGTTGTGTGATATTATGTACGTGTTTTTCCTCAAAATATTACGTAAGTACAAATCCTTTCATTGCAATTACAATTTCTCCTTTTATATATGTATATAGTCACTTTTTCAAGCTTTGTCAACACATAATTTTGTGCACGAACATTAAAGATTTTCACGAACTTCACTAACAAATTGACGAAAACAGCGTCAACATCTGCACGCACAACACTGTTTGTCAACATGACCAAATGTGAACTCATTATAAAGGTAAACACGCAATGTATACACTCAAATTCACGAAATTTGTACATTACTTAAAACAGGAGGATCATCGGCTTTCATTTGGGCCCGGCGGTTGAGAAACATTGCTCTAAGTGACTGGTGGGACTGAGAGAAAAGACCTACAGAAACCTCAGTCAGAATTGCTGTTGTGACTACTGTTTCATCCAATCCCGCCTGTTCAGAACAGTTTAAGTAGCGAAATTCTCAATATATGATTTTCTAGATCAATAAGAAAGAATTTTACTTACTTGCGTGTGACCATCAAGCGTAAAGAAGCGGTACAGTTTTAAGTGTGTACCTTGTACTTACGAATACAGTAATTAGTGTGTGTGTAGATTTTTTGGGTATTAGTCACAAAAAGTTCGACGTTTCAAATTCAAGTTGATTCTTCTTCAAGAACCACACACAGAAAAATGTAAAAAGGGAACAATGCGTACAGAAAAAGATAGGTATTAAAAGTTTGTTTGTAATCACTTGAGTTTTTTTTAACACTTTTATCAAGTTGTTACAAAAACACTTTCATTCTTGTCTTCTTTTCTACACATTCTTCCCCTCTTTCTTCGTTTTCTTAGAATTCTTTATGTATAGTTCTTGAAGAAGAAACAAGTTGGATTTGAAAAGTCGGTCTTGTGACTGTTACTTTCATGAAAACAACAGAGACTAATTACTCGTAAATAAAAGTTAGAAACCTTTAATCTTTGTTAGCTTCAAATCAACAGTGTCCTTAATACTTACGTATAATCATCATGGTGCTGTAGTGGAAATATACTTAAATGTTGGAATTTTAAGTCACGTGTACATCGTACAAAATTGACTACTGTTTTTGCGATAAAAGATGCAAGAAAATATTGTTAAAATATAATATTATTAGCAAATTCAGGCTGGTAAAAAGTAAAGACAATTGCTATAATATTCTAGTTAATAGATTGTACTATGAGATGGTAATACTTTAATTTTATCGTTGCTAACATACGAGACGTATTCACAGCCATTTTGTTGTGATAATCTATTCACATATTTTCTGCGCAAAGTTGAAAATCTTATATAATACTTCATTACGCACAGGACACTAATAAAAAAATATCTAACCTGCAATCATTATGAAAAGGAGGAAGAATTATTCTTTCCAGAATTAGAGAGAGAAAAAGATAATTTGTTACTTTTTCAAACTAGGCCACGATAAATAATTTTTATTGTATAAATAAGGGCAACAATAAATATCACTAAAACATTGAAGAGGCTCAACCCCTACAATGAAAATATTGACGGATTGAACAATGGATCTGAGTTCCTAGATTCCGGAGCTTCAGTTAAAAATGTCATTTCGCGCACAATGTTGTTTTACGTATAGTAGGTGTTAGCTAGTTTGGCACGAAGCAAATTAATCTGTTTAGTTTACTACATTATTATAAAAACTATTTTTTATTTATTTCCCTTGTTTTGTGCATCTTCAAGAAGAAGTATACACGAAGGGAGTTGTTACCTATCCCTTCTGATGGTCACGTATTGCGGTTTCTCCCTTCGCAGTTGGGATACTTCTTCCAGTTCCTCTAATCCCTCATTCTGTGGACGGGCAGGACGATTCCTGTACACGGACGTATACCTGAAAAACACATTAGATTATAATACTTTTATCTTAATAAATATATGCTTTCTTGTAACTTATACTTTGTTAATACTTCAGATATAACAACAGTAACGCTATCTTGCTCCATGCTTCAGTCAGCATTCGAACCCGAGACATAGCACCTCTTGACTACGGAGGCCGGCACTATTATCTTTCCTTTAACATTGACCTCTAGTTCACAAACATAAATTTTGCTAAATTTTATTTCCATATAAGTACAGAGAAACGTTCCGTATTCATAAATGTTTACCCTTTTCTCCGTGACTCCAAGAAAGTTTTTCGGTTAACCGCTAGAAGTCTCCGAACTGAATAGCTTCGGAGGTGAATCGAGACACTGTTTTCCTCTAATATTTTCTTTGTCTTTGTACTAGGCAAGGCTTAAAATGAGCCGGTATGAACATAGTACACATTTGAAAGTTGTAGCATACCCTTAAACAAAACTGTTGAATTATTTTTTCTTATATACTGCAAACGAGACATTTCGAAAAAGATCGAACTTGTGCTATACAGACTTTATTACTCATTTTACAACATTTTAAGCATTATCCTCTTCCAAGTAGGGGATTATCCCCTCTGCTTACGATATACTGTTCCCAACTTTTCTTCCATTATTGAAATTTCTTGAAACACACTTTCTGTAATACCGCTCAGTTCTGTTATAGAATATTTCGATAACGTGTTGATACTTCCTTGTACAATCTGTAGTTACGGTACCATTTGACCACATGGTACAAATTCATAATGGACACTGTCTTTCTAATCAAAGGCACTGTCTTTCTAATCACCTTGATCTTTGAGCGACTCATTCGTTATTTTTTATAGTCGAGTAGACTTTTTCCTCAACTCCTGCTACGATCGCATCTTGATTTCAACAACATAGCTATAAACCAATGTTCTTAAGGAAGTTGCTTGCATTGAAAGCAGTTCCTGAATTATTTCAACACTGTTATCTATCTAATCAGTCAACAAAACGCTGCGTGAATTTTGCACCTGAAGTTTTTCAATCAAAAGTTTTTGACGTCAAAATCTAATCCTGATACGCACTTCGTCAGCAACTTCTCAGATAAGTGAACGGCGGTTTCCACGAGTCACAGCACGAACTCTGTCAGCATAGTCGTCATTTGCTGATGTCGGAAGTAGTCGAGACCTGGAATTTTCATGAACCGACCACCGACGTCCTGCGCTTAGAGCTTAAAGACGATTAACCCACCGAAAAGAATGCTTGATGGAATACCAACAAACTATTGTTCATGTACAAATGAATATATTACACGTAAGAACATACCATTTTGAGTTAACAGAAAAATCCTTTACTCCTTTGTACTTATTGCTGTCTATGATACGCGTGTCTTTGTGTAAATACCCGTGTTCAGTATTGTCATTTGTCGAACAATTAAAAGCTTGTTACGGTTGCAAACAGAGAATTTTGAACACAAATTTAGATAGGAAAACTTGTTCAAGCGAACCAGATATTACCGGTATATGGAGCATTGGAAAAATGCATTATAACTACCGCCTCATCCCAGAATACATCCACAATTAAGATCACCTATTTTAGACAACTGCCAATACTAAAACTACAAAAATGGAAAATTGTTTCAGATAAAAATAATGAACAGCACTTTCTTTATAAGTCTGACCCTCTTTAAATGATTTTTAATCACAAAATCAGCCAGTGTTTCGATTGTCTTCACCTGAACATAGCTACCAGGTTTCTTAACCAAGCTACCTAATTTCAACGATTTGAGAATATTACATTTTGCTTGGCGAATACTTAGCTTCTTTACGAAACAAGTGCTTGCAAGAATTATTCACGCCTTCGTAATTATCCACGGAACAAATAAGCATTAACAGAAAATATCTAAAGTAAATAACAGGAAAATTGACCAAGAAACTTCGCCAAGGTTGCCTGCAAGAAAACCATAGTGAAACGAATTTTTGGCTTAACACTACGCAAATACAAGAATCTTGCTCAAGGATTTTGTAATGAAAGCAGGCGTAAGAGACTTTTTAGAGTTACTGTCTTCTTAGAATGAGTAGACGAGACATGTCGTTTACGAATGGGAAAGGTAGATCACTTGAAGAGTTTTGGAACACGTTTCTTCGTCTTTGTTACGTTAGGAGATCGAACACGCTGTTTTAGTTAATAGCAGCAAAAGTTAACATAATTTACGAATACAGATATAGTGAGATCTGTAATGAAAATTTTTGAATGAAGTATTTAATTCTGGTAAAGTTGTGGCAAGGAAGGTGAGTGATGAAGAAGAGCCTCAAAATAGCATCTTCTGGTTAGGAAATTAGGTTTAATGCACTCCGTTGAACAGATGATATTTCAAAACATCAGTCAGGCAGACATTCTAGCTGCCGCTTTACGTTTGACAAGTAATTTTTAACAATTTGCTGAAGAAATGCATAAAACAACATGGCTGCTGTGTGTTATTGTTAACAACAAAATACCAGTTTCGCACCATAGTTATATATTTACTGATATGGCATAACTAACCTGAAGAAAACTTGAAAATAATGACTATGTAACGAAGAGAAAGTACGCAGAAAAATGGTGAATCACTGTCTAAAGTAAAATGTTTTGTTTATATAATGTTTCTACAGCGGATGAAAATGTTCTTCCCGACTTGACTACAAGCATATAAGCTTCCAAATTTAATACTACCTAAATAATGATAATTTTGCTTCATTTTAAAGATTTTTATAGCCGCAGATTGCAGCGTCACAGGTATTTTCTCTTATTTGTCGAGGATTTTATTTATATCTTCGAAGATAAAGCTAAGAAGAGTTAGAGCAATCCACGTTTGGGTATTGCGTAAATTCAACATTGGTTGAAATAAATAAAATTGCCTATACCAATACAAAATCAAAATATAAATATGAGATTTTTATAAACGCTTTGAATTTTTCCAATTTAATTACACATATTTGTAACAGAAGCAAAGATGGATTAAGTGATCATGGCTAGTGTACAGATACGACAGTCAATAGGCGAGTATCACTGCCAAGTGTTATATAGGAAAAGGAAGAAGAAGACGCCACTACAACCTCTATATTTTCTTATAATACTAAACAATCTAAACGAATAATGACCACAAATTAAAAGTAAAGACTATTCAATACATACCTCGAACTACTTGTCTTCGGTGCAGAAGTCGTCGACGATCCAATGCCTGCAATCAGTCTGTTGTTGGTCCCTCGACTGAGAACTCTGTTGTAGAGAGATCGACTAATGAGGTTCGAAGGAGGCGTTGGGAGGTTACTCTTCTTGGAAGACTCGGAGTCGCCTCCAGACTCCTGCAGATGAAGCTGCTTTTCTAGTTCTTCAACTCCACCTGAAGACAGAAAGGAAGTAATTATGAAAATTACTTGTCTTATTTCGGTATACCGGGGCTCTATAATGTAGTGGTTAGAGCGTTGAACTCATGTCTGCGTGGTTCCGGGTTCAATTTCCGGCTGGAGTCCCACTTTTCGGCGTCCACCCAGCGTCGTGAGGCAAACTGGTGAGTCACGTGAATAAAAACGTGACGGCCACTCGGTCTAGAAAGCCTCTAATACACCTGCTCGTGGCCAGGTGGTGCGCAGTACTGACCGCACTGCCGTCACTCAGATGGACTCAGTTCCACCAACCGCGGACAGATGGCGTTGGGTCAGGGTTAGGACCTTTCGGTCTGTAACGCCTGTGGTTATCATTATTATTATTATTTCGGTATACAACTTGTATTCAATCATTGTATTATGAATCCGAAATCAATACAGCACAGCGAATTTCCGTTACTTTACGTGGCGCCACACAGTGACCATCAATACTTCTAGAGAGCACAATATTTCTAGAATGAACCATGAACATCTATGCCGGAAGTCAGTCTGCTATTGTATCTATAGATACTATACTATAAACCTGCTGATGGTGCACATCCATTACAAAGCAATAAAAATATTAATGCAGTTTTAGGATAACACCGCTAGAGGGGTTGGAGTCACAAAAGTTAGCCTCTTCCGAGCTGGCCATTCCTGCTTACGAGCGCCCAACATTGCTTGCACGCTCTACCGGATACAGTTCGGATCTACAGAGTCTAACCGAAGATCTGCGAAACTGTACATACGAGGGTGGGGTGGGGAGATGTTGTCATATTTTACCACTTCATAATCTTGCCCACTACAGTGCCTTGCACTATTTCATACAAGCTGCTGATATCTTCACTTCGGCACATTTTTTGGAGAATGAAAATTACTTTCCATTTTAATTAAAATCACCAGTTTGACATTTATTCCATAAAAATATAGCATTATTAACTCTCAGCACAAAATCTAGGATCTTCCATTTTCAACTAACTACGCTTTTCAATCATCCTCGGTGTTGTACTATTATCTCGCATATAGAATTCAGAATGTGAATAATGAGAGACAGCTATAGCTTAAGTCTATCCCAAAGCTTAACAAACATACTTAGCGAACAATTGAATAACACAAATCCTACCTAATTGTGAAAAGTAAGCAAGAACAATAATATGAAAACAAACGAGAAATAAACAGGAAAAGCCTCAAAATAGCACTGAAAAACTACATAATATAAAACGATAATTCCAAGTCACTATTTATCACGAAATCTTGACTACACATCGAGATTCAAATAATGATTAAGAATTCTGGTGCACTTGGTTAACATGAATCCCATTCGTAGAAAATAACGCTTATATCAACAAGAAATTGGGAAAAGCAAATTAAAGAAAGAAAAGAAAAAAACATTTTAGAACATAAATGAGTTTTCCATCTCATCTGTACCTATTAAGAAATCTTGTCGAAATATCGATGCTGAAATAATTGTGGAGGATTCTGTACCAATTAAATGATATGAATCTTATCTAATGCCAACAGCGGTGGCAGTATAACCTAAGCCACTGGGCTTTAGTTCCCATTGTTGCGGAGTTTGATTAAAGGCCCTACTCCGTAGTTTTTTTTTTTTTTTTTTGTAAATTAAGACGAAAACTAAAATAAACTATTTTTTTTTTTCAACAGAACTAAAATATTACAACTAGAATTATCATGGCCATAAACCTGGATTGAGCCAATGACGCAGAAAAAATTAAGGTGAAACCACGATTTAATTTAGCTCTAGTAAGACAATGGTCTCCTGTACGGAGAGACTGCGACACCGTAGCCCTGCTCGTGATATTAAATAAGGATCGTGGCACAGTGTAACAACCACAGGAGTTGTAATTCAAAGGAATCCACGAATCCCAAATTGATTGGTCTCTATAGGTTAGAAAGAATATTCACCCATAGTGGCTAGCGTGTGACGGAATCCATAGAGGATGAAGGACCTTCAGAAAGTCCATTTAATTATAACAGCTACAGGTTTTTGAGTTCAAGTCCCTTCTGGGTTATGGATGTTTGTGAAATGTCAAACCTTAACAGCTTATTAAATCCTGATGGGCCACAGTGATTAGCTATTGAAATGGACGATAAATTCATTTACAAATCATATTTAAAATAAATCATTTAAAGAATGTAGAAATAAAAACAAGTAACGTCAAAAAATAAATCGAAAACGATTAAAAAATGTAAAACTACCAAGAATTATTTTTCTTCCTCAATCTCTACCTGTTATGAATTCTTGTTAAAACATCGATATCCATTGTGGAGATTTCTGGCGCAATAGAATAAAAAGAATCCTGCCTAAGTTTTGTGCCTTAACTATAGAACCTACCCAGTTTCTTGATCAGATTAATTAGTTCCTTGATGGCTGCTGGATCCTCTTCCTCTTCCTCGTCGTACTCGTCATAATAGTCGTCATCGTATTCTGGTTCAGGTGTGGTTGTTGTAGTGGTAGTAGTAGTCGTTGTCCTTGAAGTAGTCTTTGGAGTTGTTGTTGTTGTTGTTGAGGTTGTAGTGCTTGTTGTGTCTTTCTTTTTCTTCAGATTACACAATACATTCCGCGAGTAATCACACGAATCAGCTGCCTTGTTGAAATACAGGCCTGTAACAAGATAATAATTATATTAACAATATGAATACGAAGAAGAGTTTCGGGAATTTTCCTACAGGAGTAAAATATAATAAGTAGTTTTGAACAAAATAAGGTATTTAGTACATACACATGCTGTCGCTCGAGACATTATTTGTTTTGTACTCAAATTTTCAATGGTTTTCAACTATCATCATCATACCTCTTAGGACAAGTTAATTATGTAAAATTACATAGGTGGGGAGGCACGTAACTAGAAGTTGGTTTCGTGGGGAGGAGGAAGCGCCTTCGAGAGGGTTGTCCGAGGTTTGTCTGGGTGTGAAATTAACGTAAAATGATATCTGAATATTTTTGAGGGGGCGAATCCCCAGGACCCCGCTTTGTGTACGTCTCTGTAGGTAGATAAAACTATGTAAGTAGGAAAAAAATGTGAAAGTATTAGAACTAACATAGTTTATAGACAGGGGCCCAACGCCGTTGAATTGACACTATGGTGACCACAATAGAAAACGTCAGTTCACTGATGATGGACCACTGTCTTATCTACCTATGTAATTTTGTCTAATTAATCTGCTTCTAATCGAGATCTTGATGATGATGACAATGTAAAACAATGGAAAATTTGATCACAAAGCTATCACTTCGAGGGATAGCATCCCTATGTAGTAAATAACATTTTTGTCCAGTACCAACGTGCGCGGTTATATTGTGTAAATATTTTTGGTTTTCAATGAATAATAGTCTGCATTATTCAATTTCTTTAGTTTTATATATGAAGAACATCTCACATATTAATTTTCAGTCCACTAGTTCAACAAAATATCGTAAGACTAGAGTTAAAACTCATCTTAATACAATGTTCATTTTTAAAAGCATTCTGTTCAACATAAGAATACAAAATCAGTATTTTTTCTCTTGAAGAAAAACATAGGCTAAACAAGATATTGTTGTAGAAGTTACAAAATAATCTACTGTAATCTTTTACATTCTTATTTACAATATACACGGTTAAGTTGGCAATGTATTGGTTGAACTGCTTTTTGTTCTTGTGAAAATGGAACTTAACAGCAGACGTTATTGTTGTGTTACCCCTTAAAATGAGCTTTGCTTGTTCAGGTCTCAAGCTGAATATTTAGTAAGTGAATTACTTTACCACTAAGACTACTGTAATACAGTGCTTAGTTAATACATTTATAAACATATTTCTGGCATTGCAAAAACAATAATACATAAGGTAGATGTTGAATTAATGTCCTGATAAAGCTATACAAACTCTAAGGGAGAGGGATTGCACGCATCACGATGTGTTATTTTACCGCCTATTTACACACACAGATGTAGGTTGAAATGTGAAATCAAGAAAATTTTAGGAGGCCCCTTAGTCCTCCTGCTACGGTCCTGATCAAAACAATTAGTGATAATTAAGGAAGCAGCTTTGTGACTCAAAGCTCATAGGCAAGTTGAACCATCTCTGGTTCATCATTGCTTTCTATCGGATCCATACCAAAATTTTGAGGGTGCATAATAGCTGGATCTACCCAAGATTAGCGAGATTCATAAATGACGTATGGCGTATTTTATCTCGAAACATAATGTGTCGGCTTAGTGAAACATAATTTAAGATAAGACCGATAAGAAAAAATAATTTTATAGTGAAATTTTGTCTTTACGTTTCCTAGCTGTAAGAGGAGGAAATTACTACAAAGAATGAACCGTATGAGATTTATTTTGACCCATCTTTATGTTATCTCTCAAAGATTTTTCATAATTTACACTATTGTTCCTTAGTGTTAAGTCCTCTTAGATTCTGTAGTGTTTCTGCAAATAACAGATGCATATTACAGACTTTTCATATCATTTTTTTATTAGGTCATACATATATGAATAAGTGACAATAGGTACGAGATCTATAGAAATAAACAGATGTTCCTTTTTTGTAATGATCATCCCAAATATTTGATTCTCCGTTTGAACTGCCTCACAGAGTCTGACATTTTCTTTAAAAAAAATTGGAGATACCCAGGTTTCATACTCTTTCGTAGTTCCTGGAGATCTTCGTAGCAATGTTCGGTGCCTCTTATTTCCACCTCTTTAATATTCATGCCAATTTTATCTTCTAAAAATTCACCTAGAGCGGTCACACCTCTCAAAACTTGTCGGCCACTCCGGATCCCGATTCGCAACTTCGAGAAAATCTGTATCAAGTTTTTCGTTAAAGTCTTCACTGTGGCTAGATTCTGTTTTCTGAATCTCTTCCAAAAAAATAGGTGTCTCATATCCCTAGTTCTGCCCATAGGACTTTAAAATCATCTTGATTCGATGGAAGACAATGAATGGGATACCACCTGTTCAGGTTTATTCTGGTCACACATATGCCTCTAAACACTCACCATGTTCATCCTCAAATGTCTTCTAGCAAAACAAGGCCATCTTCGCGACAACGTAACTAAAATTAGTATCAAGTAATCTATTCGATACATATTGGTCCAGCGTTACAAAAATTAATACGCATATGAATCGATGCTGAAACGAGATACAAACATAATGCAGAGGGGAGACCTTCAACAACAATGTATATTATATTCGATACTAACCTGAGGGGCAGGTGAACTGGTGAGCCACAATACCCAATTGAGATGGCCCGCTGTCCAGACACCAAAAGTACTTCTTGCAGTCTCTTGGATGGGGGAAGAAACCTTCGTCCTTGCACACGAAATCTGAAATGATGACAAAATTACTTGCATTAGTTTCATTTACCATTACTTTGACTCACTTAAGTAAAGTGATTCTAATACGTGCATTGACCAAAAATTATTCTAGTAGACTTTTGTTTGTAACAGAATATATATAGCTTTGTATTCTATTGCTACTAAGCAATTTTCCGAATCGCTTGTTTTCCCCGATACCCAACTTATAATATACGGCTGTATTTTTATTTATGCAGAAGATTAGTGATTAGCATCAACGAACATACCACTACCTTTTGTCACTATCACGCATATCGAGAAAATTTACTCAAACTGAAATTCATAGCTAAGTAAGAATCGCTTACGTTTGGGATAAATTCTTTTGTTTGATTTGCTGATACAATTCAAATGTTTTTTTTTAACATCTGAAATACTCTGAATATCATAAGTTTCTTACAAGCACCACATAATTGGTCTTCTGCATTGTTTTTATTTAGGCAGCATTCATTCTCTGTTTGTGGTCCTTAGCCAAGAGGCTTCGTCTCTTTCCTTCATCTAAGCTTCGATCTTTTATGTCTTCTAGTTTGTTTCGAAACGTATTATTCATACACTTCTTTAGTTTCTTTTCCCTTCTAGAAGATCTTCCATTTGTCAGATGAAACAGCTGAAGGGAATCTTCGCATTGATCTTCTAGTTTACTTGTGCTCCATCTCCCTTGGCTACAATAACTGTGTTTTTACATGCTTGATTTTCGATAGCTGGGTACCATTTTACACCACCTCCCGTCACCAGAGTTCTCAGTTCTTGTTCTATGCCTGTTAACTTAATCGTGATGCAGTTTGCAGGAATGAGCAATTATTACTTTCTGTCTTTCTTCTTATCAATTGGCATTTAGTGAAAAGCTTCTGGTGTTCGGTCTTTTCCTTCCAACACTTTTCCAGTAATTCATGACCAATTTTACTTTTTCTAACATTGAGTACAGTCCAATATTCTTGAATATTATATTCCTTTCTTATTGTTTCTTGCTGCAGAGAACTTCCTTTAAGTGTGTGATAATAACACCCTTCCAAATAATCACACCATTTTTATTTGAGAGAGAAAGTTCGCATACTCAAAGCCTGTTCTTTATGGTCTCTGACGAGGCTTTTGTTTCTGCAATGTGTACAAAAATTTATGTAAAATCAGCTTTGGTCACTGATTTTGACTAAACTTCTGTCACTTATAAACAGCTTTCCTTATTATTTTATTGGATACACCAGAAAGGAAAGTTTAAATACATGTATCTAAGAGGTACGTAATGTAGTCTTATGAGCGGTAACAGCACTATGGCTTACGCCCGACCCAAGAGTCTTCTATTGTTTTATTGGTTTCTATCTGGGGATTAAACTACAGTTCAATTGTATTTAAGGTCTTAGGAATCTTTGGCTGAGATCGGAATAGGAACAGGGACCTAGTTTTCAATGTACCATCCCAATATTAGTCTGGCTTGACTGAAGAAACATCATGGAACAACTTCAGTCGGTATGGCTGGCTACTCAGTTAGAAGCAAAATGGTCTTGTCCGATACTGGTCTCAAAATGCAAAGCTAACGCTCTACTAACTGAGTCACTCGGTGGTTGAATTATACGTATGGTATTTGGCTGAAGAGCTTTTTGCTTTCATCAATAGAGAGGATTAACAAGTATTTTTAAAGCTATACTGATACCTTTGTAAGAAGTTCCAGTTCTCGTCATAGATGACGTAATAAGGAACATCAGTTTTTTATTTTTAGAAACCAGTCTTCATGACACTGTCTTTCATTCCACTTCTAGGTTGACAGCTACCCCGTAGACTTTACCCTACGTAAAATTGTAATTATTTTACCATTCGAATATTAGATAGTTCTTCACCCAGGTATCTTCCGATTGACGACAAGTTTTTTTTTCGAAAGCAGAGAAAAAATCCTGAAGCTAGACTTCACACTTCATAACACAAGATAAAAGACATCCACTTGGATTGAAATGTAGGTTTGATTATACAAAACTTAACATAAAACTACATAATTACTCTGAGCATAGTGTCCGCAATTTTATGTCCAAATTAATTTTAGATTAAGATAACTTTGTGCACACATGATGTTTATGTCGATTTATGAAAGCAATGTTCAAGAAGTTTCCGATGTGCATGGAAGTGGCGGTTTTTCAGGTGAAGTTAGTGAAGCTGTACTTCACCTATTATTTTGTTCTTTCATTGACTAAATAAACAAAAATTGCTTCTGAAAGAAAACGAAGTAGCGTAACAAAATTTCAGCAGAAAAAACAAATAAACTGTTTCCAATTTTGTATGCAGCATAAGTAAATATTCTAGCGCTAGAAGGTACTGCATTCCTACGAAGCTGAAAACGTTACTTTTATCGAAAAAATCTAGCTACAAGTGCTTTCTATGGCGGGGACAATTTTACCGCGGTGAAAATCTTCCCGTTGACGGGACAGTGAACTTCTGGTTGCCATGACAACCTAGACGCTGCAGGTTATACTGGCCAGTGCGAGATAGCGTTGAGGATAGCGGAAGACAACCTGCAATCTGCTTTCAACGAAGTTACTTCTCTTCCGAGTTTCGGCTGTTCAGTGTGCAAGTAAAGTAAATTTGTCCCCACTTTATCAGCTCCATGTGCACCTGTACAATTGTTCCTCTTTTGATCATGTATGTATAGTGAAAGGGAATGACGATTTTGACATGGCCTTTTTATAGACAAATATCCTTGAATAAGTATGTATGTCAGAGCTGTAATAGACCTAGTGCCAAGTGAGTTAATTCAGGCGCACAATGCTAGATACAACGAATTAATTTGAAGTATTCTACTTCTGTTATGCATGAGCTCCTTGACTAAGCTATAGAATCCAGTCTCAATATACGGCTATGTTAATGGTTGATTTTTATAAAATGCTAACCTTACTTAAAATGTACTCTGGGTAGAAGTAGAATATTTCAGTTTACGATAACTCGATATATTAGGGATTTCACTGATTCGTAAGACGTGGTGGAATGGATTTGCAGAATTACGAAGATGGTCATGGTTGGAACTTAAGGAGTATTCGTCAAACTTTATCCATATGTGTAAATATTAATTGCATTTTTAGTCCGAATATATAGATTTAAAAGATGCTGTCCGCTACGCTCCTTTTTTCACCCTTATTTATACATGCCCAGTCCACGTCGCCTATTGATCTTTCACCACAGATCGTTGATAAGGAACCAGCACAAGTTCAATAAACCTTTGAACATCCATGCGTTCTGACAGATATTTTCATATTTGCTCCACTAATTCCTGGATATCATCTGGAATAGAGACCTTAGACGTTCTATTCATCTCATTTCTGTCTGAAGTTGAGCTCGCTGAGTGATTACACGCTTAAGATGTCAATGCTGGACTGCTGGTAAATATTGAAATATATATATATTAGACTGTCTTTATAAGTTTGTAAACTCATTTATAACTTTTCTTAATAAATATTATTTTGGGAGTTCCTGATTTAAGCGGCAAAGTAATTTTGTGTGATTTTGACACATTAGGCCTAATATCTGTATCTTAAAGGAAAATCCACTTAATTTAATTGAACAGGTCACGCTCTAATTGCCTTGAACGTTTATTAGCAAGAATAAATATGCTAGAGGCACGGGATTTTTTATTCGTTTAAAGATTTCAAAGCCATCACCTGAAAGTCAGTATCAATCTCGTTACGAGTGTATTTGAATTGAATTTTATTTATAGCCTTTAGTCATGTTTTGTTTACATTAGGTCAGGATGAGAAGTTAGACGAAAGGAAGGAACTGTCCCAGCATCAATCTGATGCGAGAGCGCGAAAACTGGAAAAACATCAGCCAAGATGTCCTATTGGTGGGTTCGAAAGTAGGTGTTTCCCAATGGGATAGCAACTAAGGAACGCCAGCTCGGCTCTCGCTTTAGGTGTTATAAAATGTTCGCCAAGGGACGCCATTGTTCAGACGTATGACGAGCTTAGACCTTAGATGCCAGTAATTTAAATGTAAATTAAATTAACTTCAAACATTACTCTAAAGTTGTGCACTGCATCTGAAAAATCACTGTGTATGTATTGTTCGAATAATAAATTTTGAAGCAGAAAATAAGTTGAATTTGGGAAAGCCTGAAAATGTCACGAAGAATATTTTAAACAAACCATCTTCTAATTTCATTCGTATTTTTTCTCTCTATCCATTGCCTTCCTCTAATAGTAATATTAAACTTTCAGCACTCAGCATCTAGGTCCTTCAATGCTGGTTGTGTCTTTATGCAAATAATTTTTGGGTTGAGAAAGCTATCATCACTTTTCCGCATTTACAAGACCTAGAATATAAGCCCAGTTATTCTTTCCATTTGCATTTCCACGGGATATAATTTTCATAACTGATTTTGTCTTTGCATGGCATTTAGGCAACTTTCGTTCAGTAGCTATCATCCTAAGTTTGGAAGTAGACTACCATCCCGGCATTTGCTTAGTGTAGCTTACGAAAAACATCAATCAGGATGGCGGTAGCTGGGAACAATCCCAAGACGTTTCGATTGCTAAACCGACACGTTACGGCTGTTCGGTCCTCGTCACTTATGCACTATACATTGATTTGAATCCGTCTAATATCGGCATTGGAAATGTGCGTATCAAACCACAAATTATAATAATATAACGTTACGTCGATGAGTACAGTACTCTGAAAAGGAGGACAGAGTCTCAGTTTAAATCCGTACGCTGCGATAGTTCATGCAACAGGTGTTTTAGTTTATTCCGTTCTTCCTGCTTCACATTTAAAAGATGGAATGTTCGATTTGAAAATTTTAAGTTAGGCAGTTATTTAGTACTCTCTTCTCAGTTAATGACCTTTATACAAATAAACAATAAATATACTGTATAACTACATTATACCAATCTAGTACTTTATTCTCTGTTCTACAAGTGGAAAATTCTTCTACAAAATTAGCTTTGCCACTGCCGAATGACTTCTTGTAAATGAAATTTACCAAAGTACTGCATTTTTCTTGGGCGTATACTAACATGGGCATGTTTGTTGTTCCCACGCTCAGTCGTCGCCGAAATTTGTCATATCTTCAACTATATTTACATATTTATAGTGGGTCCCAACTTTTAGCAGTTAATTTCTCTACAAATATTCATCAACATTTAATATGATAAGCGGCATTACGGGTAAACCAGTCAGTCCAGGAAATTCGGGATGAAAAGAGAGTGGGTACATTAATGATTTGGATGCACTTCACTTACGATTTTGACCACGAGCCGCCACTGGTGCATGGGTGAAATAATAGTCGGCTGATAGATTGTACTTTGTTTTTTAAAGATTTTATATAGTTTTCTATTGGTGTTTACCATATACTGATAATAGAATGTTATTTGTATTTTAATTCATTTTTGTTAACGCTCGATTCTTCATTTTTTTCCACCGCCAAATAGAATTAATCCTCTTCCCACCTTTTAAGTATATTAATATATTTTCACCCTCCTAGTTGAAACCTTGTGTCCATTTCAGCTTCAAACTGCTTTCTTTCTTCTCTCATGCAGTAGATCCGCATGTAGTGGCGTGTAGATATGCATGCAAAGAGAATTAAAGATATATCATTTTTATCAATACAGTGATGGCACCGATCTGTGTCTTAGAATTTCACCTTGTATGTATATTTTACACTTCGCGTTGCTTTCATCTTTGTATGCATATCTTGTAATCCATGTTTCTCTATATCACAATTCTTTTAAAGGCATTTTTATATCATCTTGAATATGCTCTGAAAACTGCTTTAGTAACTTCTACTTTATTATTACTAAATAATATGAACTATATTTATTCTTACCGCTGCCTGGATCTGGAGTAGTTGGTGGCTCTGGAGTGCTCAAGGGGTCGTATGCAGGTCGCGGTGTAGTGGTTGTAGTTGTGGTGGTCGTGGTGCTAGATGAGCGATTTCTCTTCCCTCCAGGTCGGCGATTTCTTGGACGAGATCTGGTACCTGATGACTTGTTACGAACTGAATTTGAGTCCACGTTATTCCTGCAAAGTTCCAAAGAAAACCCTTTTTTATTTTGTACATATGATGAAATATCTATGATGTCTATAATAGTTTGATAGAAGCATGTGTAAACTTGATTCTTGCAAGCCACGGTAATAACTTGAAAAGAAATAGCTTTAGAATCCATTTTGTAAACAACATCTCTCGCCGTCTTCTATTTATTTTTTTTAAATGGAGAAATCCTACCTGGACAGGTTGACAAGACAAACAGCAGAATATTTATCTCGATTCAATTAAGCTTCCTCAGGAAAATACAAGGTACAAAAATAAAAAGGTTTCAATACATTAAAACTAGCCTACGTAGGAGTCAGTAGATAGCTAGAGGAAAGCTGACTTCTAGGTATGACTGTTCTAATGTAATGTTGGGTCTCGTATTTACGTGAGAAAGCTCGATCAGATCGAGTGTGGAATATAGTGTTGCTTGTTTTAGCAACATGCCTAGTTTATTCATTTATTTATGTATTAAGTTGAGATGAAGCTTATAGGTACAATTCAAAAGATTGTGAAACGCTCGTAACTAATATGTTTTCCAAAATATATGATATAATAAGTAAATTTCTCTTGTTGTGTAGCTGTTGTACTGTTCTTTGAGTAAACTTTGGAATATATGACTCACAATCATCAACAACTATAGAGATCTTAGAAATTTTTACAGTTAACTGAAAGCGAAATTATATAATGCCTTTTGTTCTGTTTGTTTTAAGTTGGGTTACCAACTGGAAATTGTCAAATGGAGGACAAAACTACGAAAAAAAATCAGGCCTTTATGCTTGCGAACGGAAACAAAAATAATCGAATGCTATATATAGATAGTAGTACCAGTCATGTACCCTAGCAGTAATAAAATAGCGACAAATTAAAACTCGTGATGATCGAGTTTATCGTAAGTAACACAAACAATGCAAGCCCAGGTGTAACTAACGTCTTGCTCGTTTTATTTTTAAAGTGCCGTTCTTTTAAAAAAAAAAATGCTGGTCTAACATTGCTAGCGAGGTTAAAAAACCGGACGGTTGATAACCCTAAACTAAAGAGAAACATTAAAAGAATTTACAAGAAATGTGCTACGTTTATACAAGCCTACTTAATATTACATACTGTGGGTTATTTATTTATTTATTCTTTTTACATGAGACTTAACATTTTTCTATAGAATACGTCAAAATATAAGGCATTTAGGGTCAGTTCTACAATCGACGGCTAAGCTTCTGGCTAGGGCTAAGTTGAGGCCAAGTCATATTTTAGGCAACGAGAGTACGCAAAATGAGACTTGGCCTCAACTTAGCCCAGACCAGAAGCTTAGCCGTCGATTGTAGAACTGACACTTAGACTGAATTCTAGAGTAACAATATAATTTTAAAAATAGAGATATAATAAAGAAATGTTATTTATATATTTATATATATAGGATATATATAATATATAAATGATATATATATTTTTATATATATAGTCCTTTAAATATAGAATATTTTATTATATTTAACACAGGACGGCAGTGAATCTGTTACAGGCTTCTGCTTTAATGTGAAAAAGGAACTGTTACACTTAGATATAAATGCGAGTTTTATAAATTTCAAAGCATGAAGAACCTTTAATCTTGGTAAACAGAATAGATAGCAGTTTTCCACCAACTAGAAGAATACAAGCAAACAATAGTTCAACACAAGCAGCATCCAACTGTTACACAAACAGTACTCTGAAAATGAATTTACAACTACAGATTGAAACTGGTAACGTCGTACTGCAAATTTGATCAGTCAACTCAGCCGGATCAGTGAACAGAATGAGTTCGCCGTCTATGTGAACTTGGTATGAGTAAGTGCCTCCTCGGCTTCTGCATATCGTTAGAATCTTCTGGCATCATCTTTAGAAGAAGATAATTCTGTAGTCTAGCGTCTGCCTGATACGAAATGGACCCCACATTTTGGTGCTGTTTTTGCTCTTTATAAAGGATACGAGAAAATTAAAAAAAAAACGTAATGGCTTCTGTATCCGCTGGCAGATCATGAATTGAACATAAGGGTGGAGGCAGAAGAATTGATCAAGAAAATGAAGAACCTGGAAGCGATGTTTCGGACAGCATTTTGGAACATCATTCTTGAAAGAATGAATAAAGCAAGTAAGATCCTGCAATCGGATCCTACATTTTTTTTTTCATTTCCTTGAAAACTGTCAGAGTGAACACACTACATTTCGCAAATGGGCTACTCAATTGTACAAAGAAGGTAAAGCAGGCCATGATTAGAAAAGGACGCGGAGGACACTGCAAATGAACACTGAAACTTAATTTTGTCTTAGTATAAACGAGGCTCGTTATAGCAAATAATGGAAATTGTACTAACAAAATACAAGAAATTACAAAACTTTATCCTGTCCCAGGATTCCTTCTGTTTACACACAAAGCTTCAAAAATCACTTGAATGCATTTTAAGAGGTTCTTAATGTAGTAATGAACATAATGATAATCATATAACAAAAAATTCAGAAAATAAACATTTTATATCAAGCAAGATAATATTTAAACAAACATACGTATATGCTAGTATTCCAAAATGAAAATTCACGTGTTGTTCTAACATATTCAATTATACGAAATTAGTGTAACATTTTTTTAATACTGTACAAGCAATTTCTCAAAAGAAGAAATGAACACACATTAACTAAAGCATTACATTTGAGACAACAATACAGGCTCATCAAGCAGCATATAACTGGCATGCCACACACAAAACATTCGAGCAACAATAAAAAGCTCCAAAATACTATGTTATAAGCAAATATCAAGAGTGTGAGTATCTGAATGAAACATGAGATGAGTGTATCTGAACAGTTTGATTGTCTTAACAACATTGCTGAAAATAAATAAATAAAAAAAGGTGTTTATCTTCAATTTTATCGTGTTGTAACAAATTCTAATCTCATTTGGTTTTAAATAAAAATATCTCTGTCATTGTTTTTGTTGATAGGCAGAAATAACCAAATTGTATCACTTTTGTTCAATACAAAACGTCCAGATTCTTTTGTATACATTAAAAGCGCTCCAAATATTTGAATTTGAATTTTATTTATGGCTTTTATACATCAAAGACTCAAGAGTTACTGTTCACGTAGTAATAATGGATATATTGTTAGTGACTGTGAAAAACCAATATTAAACTGGTTTGTCAAGATCAAGAATTAAGTATCACGGACATAAGTTTATTGTTTCAAAGTTAATAGGCAGATACGGGTAACGTATAGCTATAAAGTAAGCTATAAAAAACTCCATCGAATCGTAATCGTTCGTGACATGTTCATAGCATGTATAGAACCCTCTTTAGAGAGCAATAAACACTTAAACATCCTTAAACATTGATTTTTAAAAAAAGAAGTTATGTAGGATATAGTTTTCTATGGCAACGCTCCTTGACACCATATCAAGATATAACAGACATTTACGATTGAGTAGTCCGATTGCAAAACGTAGTCTACCCGCTCAGGCAATTTTCCTAAAATATTGTGTAGACTTCTTACCTGAGAATGAGGATTTAGAGGCCAAATAAAGAGGTTTCATTATGACCACAGGCTAATATTGAAGCTTAAGATATAATGAATCCAAGGATATCAATCTATCTATCTATTTTTATAATTTTTGACATACTACGTTTAGCAGTTAGGCTACGCAATTGGTCTATCTGGTTACGATTCTTTTAAAGCCCATCATAATGGTCTGATCTCAATTACCGATAAGATATGAGGCGTTTACTGAAGAGATATCTTTCCGATTATTTCTTTTTTGCTCGAAAATCAGCAATTTTGAGAGGATGTGCGTATTGTTGGTGGCTCTCATCATGCTGCAAGTTAGTTCCATGGACATCGTGACGCACCAGAATCGGTAATTGATGCTCAACACATATGCCAAGACATTTTATTAATATGAAATCACATGCGGACGGGCGTATGGATCTGTAATTGGTTCGTTGTAATTTGAAAATGATAACGCAAGCGAGTCGATATGTGAATCAAATGCAACACTGTATATCATTGGGCAACGAAAATGGAAATTGCGCTTAAGGAAGATCATGAACTTGTTAAACATAAGAATCTACAGGTATGTTATGTGCTAAAAGATTTGTTTAATTCGTCGAATTGATAGCAGCATGCACTTGCTTCTGGAATATATAATTTCCAAATATGTTCATTTTTTTATTAAAAAAAAGTGCTGTGCAGAAATTAACATACTGCTCATTCTTAAACAAAATCTACTTATTATACGTGCATTTGTTTAAGAAGGATCAGCTGGTGTATGAAGCTGTTCATGTGTCAGTGGAAATGAATCTTTCATGCTATAATTTGTTTACAAACACTAATTTGTCTTTTACACATGCTGTTCTATGGCCTGTAACAAACAACAAACAAAAACACATAAAACAAGGTTAGTCATCATTTTCACAAGACAAACAATAAACAAACACTCCTAATGCGGTTAATATCTACAATGCGGTTTTTTGGAAATGTAAAACATATTGCAACATGCATTCTCAAGAAGAAAGTGATTTTTTTGCATCCACAGAAGAAGAAGATACGAGTTCGTGCGCAAAATGGTGTTCTTGTGTTTTGTTATATATAAAGATTACCTTCTTCTTCCACTTCCTTTATACCTTCGTCTTGAATCAGGAGTTGTTTTATCCTCTCTGTAAAAGTCATGTAATTAGAATTTTCAATAGAGATAACAAGAAATTCGAGTAAGAAATTACGAAGTTTGCCTACCTGTACAGTCAGTCAATATCACGGACAAAATTTGTCTACTTGCAATAGCCATTCGGAAAGTGATTACTGTTTGGCTATTAAAACTTGATGAGAATTTATTTTTAAAAGAAAACTGTTTGCTAGTTCGCCATACCTTAAACAAATTCTTTACATGATGTCAACCTTTATTGGGGAATTTATTTTAACGAAGCACCAGCTTTCGTTTACTCTCTTCATAGAGGGAAGGAGGGAGGTTGTGAAGGTAGTCACTTTTGCATAGTTCTTTTGAGCCTATCATTGTTGAGGAGATACCGGCCAGCAGGAAACGTTTCGATATGCAGGTACAGATGATGGCCACTTAGTGTTAGGTCTGAAATGTAGGAAAATTTGCGGAAAATTCATGGAAAGTTATAGAATTGTGAACCATTTCTCATCACGAACATTTGCTTCGATGAAATGCACCAAGGCGTCATTCACCACAAATGGCCTTGCATCGGCATATAAGTTCTCGTGACCACCATTATACTGTGTGACCCATTTCATCGCCATTCCAGCATGTTGATCTCCTATTTTCATCATATGACTGGGTGCCAGCTAAAGTTACTCCAGAATGTAAGATCTAACATGAGATCCTAATACTGATGTATGTACCAAGTGACTTCTCAGTATACGAACCAAGACTACTGAAAGTATTGCAATGCAGAATGTAATAAACGAAAAGTGACTGCTTTTTATTGACGTTATGTAACCAACATGCAAGATCAGCGTTTCCCCTTTCCAAACTCGAGGTTCAATCATAGTTGTATCATAATATTATTCAAGAAGTACTCATCCAAGCTTCAATAACAGTCCATATTATTTGTTACATGACTTAAATTAGATAAATCCATTTTCATATCAACGTACAACAGATTCTTTATCTATCCTAAAATATGCCAATTTCAATATTCCTTTTAATCTCTTAACTGATCACATAACCCAAAATATCTTCTTCTGCTATTCAAGTCACTAAAACTCTTCATTGCTATTGTGCAAGCACATATTTATGATAAGAGCTTTCTATTCTCTGTATTAAATACAATTAAGGCTTGCAGTAATCTTCCTAGAAACAGAGTCTGTAACGTAACAACTACTGTTGCTATGGTACATATACAGACTCTCCACTAATCATCTCCACACTGCACTCATGCAGCCGTATTCAGAAACGTTTTTTTTTTCGGAGTGACTAGCGATGTACTAGAGAGTAATTCACAATAAATTAGCTTTGTTAGTCACTCGTTAGTACAACGCTAGTCACTCTAAAAAAACGTTTCTGAATACAGCTAACGGTGTTTTAACTGTAGATAGACTTCACAGATTGTCGTGTTTCATGAAGAGGTTCTACAAAAGCTGGTGCTCTGTTATGATAAATGTCTCAATAATGATAGAAATTATTGAGATGAGTATTTTAAGGAATGGCGAATCTCATAAACGAGACATTGTTCAAAATAAATTCCCGTTTTTATCAAAATAACCAAACTGTACTTAGTTTTGGAATAACTCTCCTTTTATGATGGTTTGTATAATTTTGAAATAAAATGCAAAGCATAACGCAATAAATTTTTAGCCTTCTTGAGCTTATTGCGTTGAGTATTAGGATATAAGTACCATAAACATTTTGTCAAACAATAGCCCTTATCTTTTTCCGTGTTAATCTTTTCCTGTGCCTTAGGGCTATATGATTGATTCATAAATGAAAACATAGTTTATCTTTCGTATCCCAAAAAGAGCTTGAAATTTTGTTGCCAGCTAGTTGAGCCTAGATATGCTGCCAGGAGTTTAAATTTGGCTATATAAAATCGTAAGTAAAGATTTGCAGGGTTTTTGCCTTTCTCAATCGGAACCCGTTCTGGGCATATACTCGAGAATTTTGGGGTTATATCTTCCGATTAGGTGGTGTTTGGCAGAATTCCTTACTGAGACAATCAGAAACATTATTTTTTTTATAATACACATATGATAGAGACGAGGAAGACAACTCAATAATTAAGAAATAAATAAATAAAATGGGTCACACACCTACAGCACGTGTAGAAAATCTGAAATAGGACTGAAAGTTTGGTCCACTTTAGTTTAAACTGAAAATGGACAAACGAGTTAAGTCTCCTCTCATGTCTGCCTATAGATTCTAATCGAGCACTCCAGTTTTACAATGCTCAATGCTCGCGATTAAAATGTTTTGAGCAACTGGCTTTATAATTCAGTATGTTTTGCATGGTTGATAAAGAAATATGAAGATGTTGGAGTTTATTTATTCGAGAGAAAGGGATTTCGGAATATAATGTAAATGAACACGTCGTTTTGAACTAATCTGTAAATTATGCACTCGTGGCGAATAGTTATGAAGTGAATAAAGAAAAAGAATAAAAGGAAAGAGAGAGAAGAATTATGTTGTCTCTTCCAATCACAAACTAAAATTTAATGTTTACCTTTACATCTCACAAATCAATGGCATCGTTTAAGTTAAGGTGACCGTAATGTACAGCCTCAATAGAGTTACTATTGTTCACAATGAATTTATAATGTTCGTTGAATTGTTCCAGTAGCTTATACACTGTACCTATGTCACTTCATAAAGGGTTTATGATTATGTCTTCTTTAAATAGGTTGACAAGAAACTGTTTCTTTAGTACAAGAAGAGAAAGGAAGTGAAAATAAACAAGAAAACATAATAATCAAGCGAAAGAAGATAAGACTATAACGTCTACTATTGTTTTCTAATGAATATTTTAGTATGGTTGCATTCCTTACCTTGAAGTTGCTCGTGATTCAGAAAACAAGGCTTGTTTTCCAGCTTCAATCAGTGGATAAGGCTTGCTGTGACATTTTCCTCTGAAGTCGTCGTTGTCAATTGACCAAAACATGATGCCTCCAAGGTTGTTCTCTTTCACATAACGTGCCTATGAACGTAAATATAAAACACTTATGTTGTTTTTTTGTCATACTTAAATCTTAATTACACATATATGAAGAATGGGTTGATTTTACCTCAATATCTATTCTTTAGATAAGAGTCTTGTTTCTTGTTGGAGTATTGATGACTATATTGTATCACAAGATCTTCTTACAACACCTGCACTATTTTGTTTTCAAAGGGTTTCTTATACTTGATTTATCTTGGTTTCTCATTGTATTTTGACTTCGAATAGTGTCTACATTCTTTTGAAATCCAACATTTAATGAAGTCGACTTATATTGTATTTGATCTTCTAGTTCTTGTGATTCGTTAGTTCCTTAGTTTATGATAACAGCATTTAACCCCCAGGGACATTTGTCCATCTTTACTCTATATTGTAATTGATGGATGTTCCAGATAATTAATGCTCATGATAACTCATTAAAAAGTCACTTTTCTTGACAATGAATTAAGAAGTATGCTCTCTCTAGTTAACTACGACTAGTGCCATTGATTAAAATATAAATAATTATAGTTTTTTGTAATATCTGCTTAGATCTCATGATGTAGCTCTTTCGGATTGAGTAAAATATATTCTCTTCATAATCATACAGACGTAACTAGTTATGGTTAAAGTATTTGTAAATTTTCAAAGTTGTTCATTATGTTGTTACTTATATTGAAGACCAAAAAATCCGACTTGAGATTTTAGTGAGAATGATCAAAATTTCACCACAGGTTTTGTTCATCAAACCAATAAGATGCATTTTCATATGTATGATACGTATTATTGTTCGTGTCTCATGTCTCTATTGTTGATCAGATGTATCAAAGATTTTAGTAAGTCAAATAGGGGTGAACTTTCATGTGAAATATGTATATTGAAAGTTAAGTTAGGCATAGTTGACTCAGTATATTGTGAAATTAGCAAATTTTATTCCTAATAGTGTTATTCCCTTAAATCAGACATGTCGGAGGA
Organism: Lepisma saccharinum; assembly: GCA_022664845.1. Taxonomy (NCBI): domain Eukaryota; kingdom Metazoa; phylum Arthropoda; class Insecta; order Zygentoma; family Lepismatidae; genus Lepisma; species Lepisma saccharinum. The sequence goes on from JAGDQP010001863.1 coordinate 53,950, forward strand.
AGAGTTTTGTAAAGGTCACAAAGCCACAAAGTCACTTGAAATATGTAACAAAGTCACTTGAACTTCTGGAATATGTAACAAAGTCACTTGACCAAAAAGAGCTCATTTAGGCATTTTCTGTGATTTGACTAAGGCCTCTGACACGGTCGAACACAATATAATGTTAGCAAGTTAGAAGCACATGGAATTAGGGGGGATTCCTTTAAAGTTGATGGAATCTTACCTCTCAAGTAGAACACAAATAGTTGAGGTTGAATATTTGACGCAAGAGGATTAATTAGTGAAACACCGATCGATGCATCAACATATTAAGTTTGGAGTCCCGCTGGGAAGTATACTTGGCCCTTTTCTTTTCCTAGCCTATATAAATGATCTGCCGTTATGTGATCAAGAATCAAAATTCATTCTGTATGCCGATGACACTAATTTATTAATAAGAGCTCCGAACCCCAATTTGCTAAAAGCAAACTGTGATAATCAAATGAAAAACTTAGATAAATGGCTAGACGAAAATAACCTAACGTTGAATGTAGCAAAAACTAACGCTATTGGTTTCTCAACCAGAAGCAATGTGCATACAAATGCATTTTATTCTATACTTAATGACACTGACAGAAATATGGTAAATTCTGTAAAATTTCTTGGTTTGCATATTGAAAGTTCATTAAATTTCGGTAACCATATTAATAATCTGAAAATTAAATTAAATAAAACATGATTTGCATTAAAAATCCTGACACAGTCGGTAAGTTTTGAAACTGTTCGTCTAACATATATAGCAAACTTTGAGTCTCTCCTACGGTATGGAATTATGACATGGGGTAACAAAACCAAAAGTAAAGAGGATTTTCAAAATTCAAAAAAGAGCACTGCGAAAAATGACACAATTATCACAAAGGCATTCATGTAGGGAGGTTTATAAACAGTTAGAAATATTGACGTTACCTTTGCTATTAATATATGAAAGCGTCATATACATATTTCAAAATATTACTGTTGTAATCAAGTACACAGACATCCATGAACATAATACGCGAAACAAAACGAAAATATTTGTTAATAGACACAGGCTAAACATTAAAAAAAAGCCCAGTCAATATAGCCATAAAGCTATACAATAAGCTTCCCTTACAGATAAGAAATGTAATAAAAATCGAAGAGTTTAAAAAAGCAGTAAAAAGAATGCTCATACAATACTCTTTCTACTCAACTAATGAATACTTGGAAAGTGATATCAGTAAGTAATGTGTAAATGAGAGGTTATGTATTTTACACTATTATATATAATTAGATGTGCACTTTTATTTGTTCTTTTTACGGTTGGTATTGTATAATTATAATTTTATTTCCGGCTTAATGTGTAATATGTATATTTCTATATTTATCGCTACTGTATATGAAGTTTTGTATTTTCCACTACTATATATAATTTGATATGTACTTCTGTTCGTTCTTTTTACGGTTGCCATTATATAATTATAATTGTGTTTAGGACCTAATATGTATTACAAATTTTCCTATGTATAGCTCTACTGTATATGGAGCTTTTAAATAATTATATATTTTGTGATTTCTGTAAATATTAGTGTACCTTCTGACGTGTCTTATATCATAACTGTACTCATGTGTACACAATATGATCTACAAGACAAAGAAATAAAGTAAAATAAATTACCTATTGAAAGAGGCAATTGATATTGTGACCTTGAGAGTATTTTAAGAAAATCGATTCTTTGTTGTTCATATTTTGTGCATTGCAAAAAATGTGATTAAGTTTTTCGATAGTCTGATTAACTTCACAATCACAATAGTGTGAGTTCATTATTCTAGATAAGAGTCTCCTCCAGGTAGAGTAAAAGAAATGCTGCAACCCTGAAACAAAAGTACATTTCAAATATTCAAGGATCTGTGGGTTCAAAAATACCTTTTATTCCGTTCCGTTAGCTTCCATACTCCGTTGTCCAGTATTGACGTTACACCGACGGAACTCCGTCGATTGTGATTTGAGACGGACCTTGAGTGGAACAACGTAGCTTTCATATGAGCATCGTGTCATTTAGGACATAGGGTCTCTTTCAAAGTTTTCAAACATTGTTTTTATTCATTTCTCAGACTTAGAATGTCAACAATTGCGCTGACGTGCACGACTTGTAACAGAGAAATTTGTCGTTGTAATTAGAGATACCAAAATATAGATCTTTATCTGATTAGAGGCAAAGATACCGCCTTCATCTCAAGAAAAGATTAAAAATTAGACTTTTAGTTTATTAAAAGCAATGTCTCCTTTTTATGATCAGACCAGATTCCCGAATTTCTCTCAAGGTTTGTTTTTGTTCGAAACCTGGCATTTGCTTCTTAAGCAAAATTTGTTTTCTTTTAGACCCGAAGTACCGGATTTTTAGATCAAACTTCGGTTCCTGTTTCCCACTAATTTGTTTCTTGATTTCTTAACTTTGGATTTATTCGTAATCCTTTCTTACATATCTGTTCAAACTAAAACTGTTCTCTTCCGTCATTTGATTTCTGAAATTAAGCTGGAAAACAGCATTTTGAACAAAAACTGACGTATATTCCTCTATTTAAGTCACGTCTAGGGGTCTTGTCTATAACGTATTTTATACTTAGTTGGAACTATCTGCTTTTGCGTCTAAAAATAATTGCAGGCCAATAGGGGTTGAAGCTATTTTGTTGTATACGTGTTAGTGCTAATCTCACGATTTTGGGTCTTAGTGCCAATTACAGATTTTCGTCCCTCTAAAAGCCTTTTCTGATACTTATTCAAATTATTTTCTTATTGCTGTAACACAGGGTTTTTCAACCTGGGGGTATGACACCCGAGAAGGTAGCAAGATATGTACAGGATTCGCAAAAGGGGATGAAAAATAAATAAGGTTAACTAGGATATCGTAGTCAAAATTAATGCTTAAATTAACTTTAAAGATTTTTCTTTTGCATGCTGCTTTACAATTATTATTAAAGATAACACAATTTGTTTATTAGATTTATTGTTAATGAGATAATAATTGTGTATTTATTATCAAACACAGTAAAATAATCGTCAACTTTTGAAACTATCTAAGTATCAGGTCCTTTTAGTGTGTGGGGGGAAGGGGGTTGTAGGAAGATATTTCATGCAAAGTAGCACGAAAATTATTATTATTATAAACAAGATAATTACTTTTATGGGGCGCCGGCTGAAAGACATGTTCAAACGGGGTCGCAGGATTAAAAAGGTTGAGAAAGGCTGGTATAACACATCACCAGGTTAGTATACGAAATCAGTTATTATATGCATCTATGACTTTTTAATATCTTCAAAACCAAGAACCGGTAGCGAGTTATTTGTAGCGTGCCAGTGCGAGGGTACTGCAACACTATCAGTTCAAGATCAACCCGGCATGGCAGCAAGGGCAGCTAAAAATAACTTCTAAAGGAGAACACTGACAATTCAAAGGAATATGCTACTTCGTGGAAATAAGACTTAACAGGAAGTAAACAATAAATTTACTGTTCCACTGAAAACATGGGGTCAGAGCATAAAGCAAGTTCAGCCACATGGCATCCCCGAAAGAGCAGACGTTCAAATAAAATGCAAGAGGAAGACACACATACCCACATAGCAAAATGACGTCCCAGGGATATCTGACGGATCTCCTGGCAGGATATCGGGACGTCCGTAGGACGTCCTGTTTAAGTCCCGTTTACATCCATGGGATGTATAGTTATAATTAATCCTTCGTATAACTATACGAAGGCATATCCTTCATATAGTTATAATTAATTAAATAATAATAATAGTAAGGTCGATTTAATTTATAGAAATTCCAGGTAGGTAATCCCGCACGGCTTTCCGGGGGACATCCAGGGGACCTCCATACGGGATGAACTGTTTGCATTGCCCACAGAGTTATCCCACGGACGTCCTTAGGACATCGCTATGGGAGCAGGACCATTATAACGGTAATGGGATCTAAATGGGACGTCCCAGGGACGTACTCTGCTATGTGGGTACACACCCTTGTATAGTCACTTCTTGTCCAAGTGCAGACCAAGTTAAGCCTAAGGAAAAACCTATATCACTTTGATTTCCTCATAATAGTGCATCAGCACAAGCAAACTAATAATTGGTTCGGGTACCAACACCCCTCAGTCATGCTCCATTCTAAAATGATGTTAAAGGTGAAAACATTGATTGGGGCAGCAATATTATCAGTCGGAATTCAAAGTTTGCATTTGAATCTGTGAAGCTTCCTGAGCATTCTCAATTTCAGATTGAATTTTCTGTATTCGAGCCTCTGAAACTTCAACTTCAGATTGCATTTTTTAAAAGGAACCATTCATATTAGAAGTTAAAGCATTAATAACATCTAACAACTGAGAAGAATCGCTAGAACCTACATCCTCTCTGCTAGTTTCCAGAATAAACGACTCCGTTTCTAAGCTAGGATCTTCGCTCAAGGTACACGCTTCACATTTGGGGGGGGGGGGGGTCACACATTTTAACATGTACAGAAGGATCTTAGCACACCTTGAGGAGATCCATTTGAAATAACGTTCACACTGTATCTCTACACAACTCTGAATATACATCAAGCTTACACAAGGGTGAAGAGAAGTTAAAGGTGGGCGTGGTCGTTAAACGATACAATCTAAGAATTTCGTTAGATTATCTGACTTCGACACTTTTGTACTCTCACAATGGTAGGAGATAGATTTATCTGACTTAAAAATACCCCCATTACGTGCGAAATTGTGTGTGTTGAAAACTTCTAAGTCTACTTGGATCTGGTTATAACTATAAATGTAGGAAGAATAGGGAATATAAAAAGAAAAATCCATTTGTAGTTTTTGGCATTCAAAAAGATGAGAATTTTTTTAAGGTGCAATGATGGGAGTGATATTTCACAATTCCTGGAAAGAAAAACCTTAAATAAATGTTAACATGTAGCTGGGAAATTAAAACGTAATCCGTGAAACGTCACAAAAATTAAAATTTACACAGATAAAAAATACACTGAAGTGCTCAAAATCATGGGATACCTACCTAATAACATGTGGCACCTCATCGAGCATGGCGAAGTGCAGCAACTCGACGTGACAGGGACGCGACAAGTCGCTGGTAATTCGCTATAGGAATGTGTAGCGCTGCACCTTCGACTAACGTCCATAATCGGTGGTTGTTATAGGTGCAGGATTCTGAGCACGAATAACCCGTTCAAAGATATATCACATCAATCGAAAGTTGTCAGAATGTTCATCACACCAGTCGCACACCATTGCAGCCCGGTGAAATGGCGCATTGTCATCCTAGAAAATCTCATTGTTGGCAGAGTACACGAAGTTCATAAAGGGCTGGAAGTGGTCACCAAGCAGATGAACATAGCGCTGACCAGTCAATGTCCTATTCAAGTGGACCAGAGGAACCACACCATCACGGAGCCACCACCAACTTGACACAGCACAGCGCCTTGTCCACTTGGGTCTGCGCCACACCAAGCTCCTACCATGCGCGCATTCCAATTGGAAACGTAACTCATCTGACCACGCTGCACATTGTCATCCCCTCTAACATCCAACCCACGTGCTCCTGAGCCTGAGTCGCCGTAGCTGATGGGCAGCGATTAGTAGCAGCACACGTGTCGGTCCTCGACTGTAATACCCAATGGAGACCAAATTGCGCTGCACTGACCTCTGAGACACGTTCCTGGGACGTCCTGCACCGTTAACTAGTTCCCTCCCGCTATCCTATGACTTTTGTCACTTTAGTGTAGTTCTAAGATAGGTACGATATTGCGAGGTACAACAAAGAAATGAATAGATGAGATGTAAAATAGGGTACACAACATAATTATGAACGAAATAACATGAAAGCGAAAATGGTCTGGACAGAAAGAAATAAAGAAAGAATTGTGAAAGTTTGTCAAAGTATGGATAACAATGGATAAATAGAGCGAAGCCAAGACGAAATGTCTTAATTTTATTATTGAACTTGGTAAATGCTTTAAAATAATTAGTACGTTAATTAAACTATATAACACACTTATTGGATTGAAATTAGTATAACTGTAACATATAGAATAACATGCTCTAAGACTGGGACAAATTCGGCTTTTAACATACGGGAAAACTAGTTTCAACAGTAAATTTGAATGCGTAGATCTCTTGCTCATAGTTTTGACACTTTAATACTTGTTAATAAAGAATAACTTTTGGACAAGAAATTCGTATTCCAAAATCATTAAAATTAAAATTCCATCAGAAAAGACCCGGGTGGATAGTAGTGAGTTTGTTATTTCGTAACCCTGCACCAATATCTAATGTTTTAAATATGTAACCCGCTTTATAGAATGCGCGCTTGCTTTATGAATCTTTGTAACTAAATAAACAAATTGACAAATATCATATAAATTGACAATACTTTGTAATAGTATTGTTACCTATACTGTATCTCTGCAAAATGAAAGCAAAGTTTGTAAAATTAAACAAGAACTCTAATCTAGTTAATCAAGTGAATGTTTACCTTGTGTTTGACTATTTCTTCATCATCGTAGCCAACCCACTGGTTACCTCTATAAGCATAGGGTCCCACAGCTTCAGCGTTTGGTTTTATGACTTTCCAATTGCCTTTGCTTACACTTTCGCAGATCTAGAAAACAAAACAAAATGAAATGAAAATTAATATCAACACATAGACTGCCTAATTGTAATTCAATAGTTGGATAAGAGTACTTAATTCAAACTAACAGCTATATTATATAAGATGGTAAAAAAAAAGGCAAGGAAAAGTTATTTACATTATAAAATACCAAGACAAGCGTACACGAACATCAGAAACACAATAGAAAAGCGGCAACATTTCGCAAAAGCGTTTTCACATAGTAGGAGAGAAAATGGACAGAGCAGACTGCTGCAGGACTTGTGCTAAGGAGACGCCATGTTGCCAATATATATATGAATTGATATACGGTGTATATAGAAATAACATAAACGAACTTATGCTATACTTTTAAAGTGTACAAGAAAGTGTAGTGTCTAAAGACGTTAATGGAGATCCAACAGATTGAGAAATTGACTGAGAGATATGTTTTCTATCGAAGTGAATGTACCTTTATGAAGCTCGATGTAGGATGATAAAATATTGCACATTCCGATCAAATAAGTCACCTGTATATGAATAAGAATGAAAGATGTGGTTTTACTTATTTCTAATAGATTTAAATAACGTTGTGATAACATACTTATAAATATTTCACTATAATTTATACTTCTAAAGAAATAATAATTTATCACCAATATTGTTTTTTCTGTGATGTACAAGTTTTTATTCTTACTTATCCTTTCTCATAGACATTTTCAGTTTACTTAGATATTTGGCGAAAAAAGAAGTCACATTTAATAAAATTTGATTTTTTGTTATTTACATTTCGGCATTACATTGTGTACACAGTAAAAAATACAATACATTCTAACCGTTGCTTTTTAATTAAACGATTCCTAGTTCAAACTTATTCTTTAAAACTCGTTTACAAAGATAGAATGGTATCATTGATGATAAAATCCATAACTAAAATGAGCAATCCTACAAACAAAAGAAAACAATTGTGTGAACAACTTGTTTATTCATTAATTCCACAATTGAAATTAAACACACGATTATGCTTATTCATGCAGTGATATAAATATGATACCTTTACTATTTTTAATATTACTAAAGAAAGTTTTAAAGGTGATTTTTCTTTAAGGAGCGATGATTTGTATATTTAACAAACTCAGGTGTGATGAATTATAATTGCCAATGACTAATTCAATTAGAGATCAATAAATTTATATCTAGAAACATTGTCTTTAAGACAGATAATCGTTTATGAATTTGCTGATTATTATATTGAAATTGTTGAATATTACATAATTGCGTTAAAAGAGAATTGAATTGAATTGATTATTTCAGAAACCGGATTTATGGACATCTTGTTTTAAATTCTGCAAAAACAGATGTTATCATGAAACGTAGAGCTATCGTTTGAGACAGACATTGGTCATATAACCATAATAGTCTTTGGAGAAATGTTAGATGACCGATTTCTGTGTAAAACCTTTCATCATAATATCTGTATGCAGATCTCAAATCTGCCAGAAAGTGGAGAAGTCCGGTTCCTGAAATAATTTATTCAATTATCAATAAAGTATAATTAGCGTATTATAAGTTGATGTTAGTCATAGATAAATTATTTACAATGAAATAATGTGCGCTTGGAAGAATTAATGGTAGTACGAATAGAACTGGTGTGTTTACTAAAGATGTAAACAGGACAGAAGTTAGATATCACCCCTATTACAAATGCATGCTATACAAAAATTGACCGAGATATATGTTTTGCATCGAAGTGAATGTACCTTTATGAAACTCGATGTAGGATATTAAAATATTGCACATTCCGATCAAATAAGTCACCAGTATATGAATAAGAATGAAAGATATGTCTTTACTTATTTCTAATAGATTTAAGCAACGTTGTGATAACCTACTTATAAATATTTCACTAGAATTTATACTTCTAAAGAAATAATAAATTATCACCAATATATACAACAGAGAAAAGCATATGTTTTTTCAATTTTAAAATAAGTAACCAACCAACGAAGTTACAATGTAGGTTTACCTCATAATATGCGAGATAGCCCTTTTCTCTTGTAGCGTCACCCTGTTCTCCAGGTCCGTCGGCTGGCGATCCAATATCTGTGGCAATGGGGTTGAACAGCGTGTACGATCTTCCATAAGTTGGAATTCCCACCACTAATTTCTCTTTATCTGCTCCTTTCTTTATGTAATAGTTCACAGTGTAATCCTTTAAAGAAGAAGACAATAGGTAAGTACATAGACCTAAAAAGTAATACAGGAACATAAATTTCGTATGCATTCAACGCACATAAAATGTTTTATGGTATTATTGACCAAATTGAATGGTTGTCACCGTGTTTTTGGAAGTTTCACAGAAACAAAGTAAAAACTCCAAGAGAAAAAAAGCTTACATATGAATCAAACACTATTAAACTTAGCAATATTTGAGTCACTAAGATGCAATACAGCGTTATGTTCATACAAAATAATTTTTCACAAAGAAAAACAGCTCATTCGTAACTTGCATGAGACCACATTATAATTCTTCCTTCATAAAATCCCAAAAAGCGTTTATTTTGAATTTACAAGTGGATAAAATCAAATTCTTACAGTTTGGTTGATAATTGTATTTTAATTTTGGATCTGAGGCATTTTCCTTAATTCTGACTTTAGCTTGGACTTGAGATTGAACTCTAGGACTCTAGTTCTGACTAATAGATTGGACATACAGGCTTTTGCAGCAGTTATAAGCCCGTCGCTATGAATAGTGTTTTCACTAAAATTGAAAAGATAATGCACCGTAGATAGGTAAAAAGGTGAGAAGTAATGTGTAACAGTTTATTCCTTTACTTATACTTTCTTTAGCACGCACATGTATTTCTTATTTGGTAAGACTTAACATGAAAGTAAATTTCCTTGTGAAAAACTTTTTCTGAAAGTTCGTGAAGATAGAGTATTATTAAGTCATCATGTCTAATTTAGTTGACTTTTCTGCCTTCTCGAAACAACATTAAAGAATATACCCACACAGCACACAATGTTGAATTAACGTTTTATAAACGTTGAAAACGTTGAATTTTGACAACGTTGTATTTGGTGACGTTGAATTATATATTCTGTCAACGTAACTTAATAAACGTTTAAAGAATGACCAGTATTAAACGTTGTTATTAAACGTTGAATTAAATTGTGCTTTCAAACCTTCTAAAATGGTGGAAAGCACAACGTTGATTAAACGTTGAATGTTTGTTAGTTTTTCTGATCTACAGAAACAATTTTCAATGATAGTTTTATACTTAAACTTCATTAGATGTTATATAATATCATTTACGACTTACGGCCTAGGTAAAATTATTACAACTTCTCCCACCGGGAGTCAAACCCGGATTGTTGGATTATTACGTTTGAGGAGAAGTAAAATTTAACTTTCAGGACAAATTTCGTACCTTTCCCCCCAAAATCCCCTACTTATAACGAATATTTAAATCTGTGCAGATGAACAGAATAATGTAAGTTTCCCAGACCGAAGTCTAGTACTTCAGTGCTCAGTACGATATGCTTTAATTGAAATTGCAATTTTAGGGTTGATTCCAGGTTAAAATCCTAACAAATGATTTTTCGTGGAATCAAACCTAAAATTGTATTGTATTGAACATTGAAGCACTAGGCTTCGGTCTGGAAAACTTATATTATTCTGTTCATCTGCACAGATTCAAATATTCGTTGTAAGTAGGGATTTTTTGGAAGGGTACGAAATTTGTCCTGAAGGCTGAATTTTGTTTCTCTCTAAACGTTGCGTAACGTTGAATAGACGTTTACTCAATGTTTTGTAACGTTGAACCAACGTCAATGCCAAAAATAAGTTGCAGAAAATGTTTAATTCAACGCTGAATCAACATTTCTTAGAATACTAATCCGATAGTTGTATAAACGTAGAATCAACGTAAATTCAACCAAAATTCGACGTTTATTAAACATTTAAGAAAAGTTGAATAAACGTTTATTTAACGTGATTGTGCTGTGTGGGTATATATATAAAGTGGTACATTACAAATCACTAAAATTAAAACTGACCCATGTTATAAGGGTATCACTGCGTATTCATTGGGTATTTCTAGTAAGTCATCCACTTAGTTCTGGACGATACTTCACCTATTTCATCGCTGACGTCCTACCCAGCCAAAGTGCTTTCCAACGGATTTTGCTAGTTTTCTGAGAAGGGTTTTGAGAATAACCTTTCCCTGTTTTTCAGCTTTACTCCCTCAGATGCAATTTGAGGTAGAAATGAAACTCGCCTCTTCCCACGACACAAGAGAGATTTAGCTACATAATCCGTGTTATAAAGAACTTCAGCCATAATAATGTCACGTAACAATGGTACGTTGCAAGTTATTTCATGTTTGTTGAAATTACACTTTTCCAATCGGAAAACCTGACGATCTTTTATCTCAACTCTAATCAGCGTGGTATGCTTCAAAATTGTTTTCATACGCCATTCTGAAAAGTTCTTAGCATCATCTATATAATACTCATTAGTATGCATAAGATTTTCATTTCTTGCACTGTTTCAAAAAGAATAGAGTATATCCAGAACTTTTGAATCGATTATGTATATTAATATCACATCCCATTATCTCCCTTAAAATTAAATCTATGACAAAACTGACTTCACCAATGTGTTTCTGGTGAAATTCTAGCCCGCACTGATACGTTACATGACCCCCTTCTCATTTAAAGATATCGAGTAAGATTCAAGATGGCCGACTTTAAGATGGCGGCCATGACAAACGTACCCTCTAACTCATATTGCATTCCACCACCCAGCGTCAATTAATATGTGTTTGTTTATCATTTTTAAAGCGTTTTAAAAATAAACGTATGTTTTAGATCCCACTAGAAGTACTTGTTCTTTTCAATCGAACTTTTGGCCACTGCGCCCGTCTTTATGGACGAAAGCACTTTTAATCATGCTTTCTGAGGGGTTCCTGATGTACCCTACTCCTCTACCAAGTTTGGTCAAAAAGGCGCTCTAGGCCATGGATAGGTTTACTTGTAAGAAATATTTACATATCTCGTATATCTTCTTTGTACTAAAGAAAATAATGCAAATACTATATGTCATATGTTAGATGCATGAGCGTTTGGACTACAGCTCCTCTGGCTGTGATATTCCAAAACTGCACTCATATTATAATGCCCTATATTGGAAGCAACCTCCCAACAGGTTTATAATACGTTATGGCTGTGAGTACGTCAAGTCGTGACTCGAATGGAGGCACGTCTATTGCCATGCCTATATGGAGGTACGTCAACTCTCATGTTTCAAATGCAGTTACGTCAGCCCTGTTAAAGTATTCCAGTATATCTGTCGCAGTTACAGTTTCGTTCTGCAAAAACCTGTGGGATTAAATGTCTGTCTTAATCTGACACCCGTTTGAAAATATGGTGACGGTTAGAGAAATGCAAATATATTTTCCGTAATGTTCGTAAACTTGTCTGTATCGTGAGGAAATGATCCAACACAGTACTTTTCCTTTTCAGTACTGTGTTGGCCGTTATGATTCCAATCACTTTTCTTGTTCTCTACATTATTGAGTAGAGAAACTGGCGAAAATCACAAAGGGAGGGGGCTTCTATTCAGGCAATTATAACTCGCATAATAATGGTTCCACTCGCATATCTAGTACTGTATGACCAAACACACACACATAATGCGCTCAAGCACTAACGCACAGCAACGCCTGAATGAAAGGAAGTGGTAAGAAACCGTCTTCAAAAAAAGATTCATCACTCTCCATTTACATGTCATTTGCAACCTGGTGATGCTACAACTTTTCCTTATAGTATTTCTACAGTACAAGCAGGGGTGGAATGGAGGGTATACGCGGGTACACGCCGTGTACCCACCTAATAGTATAAATCACAGCGTGTACCCACCTCAGTGCATAAATATAAAGGAACGTGTTCCCAAATCCGGATTTTTATTGAGCAGCGTGTACCCCCCAAAAATCTTACCATTCCAGCCCTGAGTACAAGCACTCAGTCCGTAATCTATGCTAGTAATTTTGTCTTCTCAGGTCGCAGTATTCACATTTTCTTCAAAGTTTATTAAAAATTTTGTTGAATTTAAATTGAGGGGCGTTTTCACAAAAGTTGCTAACTACAAAAACCTTTTCTCAGGAGAGCTGTTTTTTTTTTAACTCACATATACATGCGATGGATCTAATATTTAAGCATCTATTTACTTATGTATTTATCAAATTTAGCTTAATTCTGATAACGTTATTCGATTCTCTTGATCCAAAAACTTTAGAATATGTTAAAACCTGAAAATAGTAAAAATGCAGATACCGAGTTTTGTGAAAATGCCTCTGAATTGTTTTGCACTGCGTATGCTATTACAACTTAAATAAAACTATAATATTCTCTCCTTAACATGCTGCAATATGTTAGTTGTCTACCGCAGAGTCACATTTGGGTCACATTTGGTGACTCGGCCTGACCCGGATATAGGTGACCCAGTCCGAAAATTTATGCGAATGACCTGATTGACCCCAATGACTCTGTGGTCTCGTTTTGACCCAAATGACCAGATTGACTGTGACCCAGCGACCCGATGATCGAATCTTGATCCAATTGGCCCGGTGATCCTGTCTTGTCCTGTCTGGTCTTGTTCCTGTGGATCATATCAATCACTATTGTTATTTGCGAAAATTATAGTCTTTCAAAATAGCTTTTCCAAGGGAGAGACTTATTAGCACACTTCGTGGGGTATTTTTGTTCTTTCCAGGGATATGAGATTATTTCCGTGTATTATTACTATTGTTATGAACCATTCGGCGTTATATTATTCGTGTCCTAGGAAGTAACACCCCCGTTCCCTGTCATTCCTGAGGGAAATGCTGTTTAAACGCAAGTGTATGCTATGGAAAGAATTAAAATAAGTACTTTGCTTTGACATGCGGTCACCGGATCGAAATCGGGTCACGGGTTAGACCACGTCCCAAGCATAGACCCAGTGATCCAGTTCAAAGCTTGATCCGAATGGCCTGATTGACCTGGTGACCTGTTTCAACTCTGGTTTACACTTAGAAATACTTCGTGAAACACTGGTATAGACATTTGAGGCTCCACATTGGCTTTACGAACACATTGTATCATAGTGTAAAAGGTAAATATTTACACAGTACCGGTACCTGCTATTTTTATGCTTTGGTAGGGATATCTAGTTTTTCTTGTGTGTGTAAAACGTGGTTCTATAGACTATTACTTACCACATTGAGTTGTGCGTCAAAATTGTATTCGCTGTCTTCTACGAGGGAGTAGAGAGGGCTGTGATGGTTGACGGAAGGCTCAAACGCTGAGTGGTAGTCGTAGGTGAGAATATTCATGAAGTCCAAATATCTATGGAATAAATTAATAAATATTAAATAAAGAAAGTCATCGTTTTATTCCAGCTATTCATATAAACACATTGCCCTATCTTAAAGGACGTACATTTACAATTTTGTATATTCTAAAAGATCTACTGACTTTTCGTCTAATGCTGACCAACCAAACTCTGTTTGATACTATGGACGCGGACTCTCCAGCATTCAAGATAATTCAACATACACTATTTTCTCCACTGTTCACGCTACACACCTATACTCCTATCGCAAATTATCCAGATATTCCTATTTCTGACAATTTCTTCATTGGTGCAGACTTCCCATTCATCCCTAATTATGCTGCAGCCTTTAGGCAACTTTGACTGAGGTTGATTTAAAATTGATACAATAGAAAACATGAAAAAATTTTCAAGTACAAAAAATATACCTAACCAAATCCATGACTTCCGGAACTTTGCAAGCAGTAGCGGATTTAGGATTTTCTTGGGGGTAGGACGAATAGATTAGGGACATTTTCTATATTTCCCCGTTGAGTGATTTTCAAAAGTGTAACTTTATCATATTTCCATTTATATTGCTAAGTTTTGTGGTGGGATATGAAACAGGCATCTCCCAAAATTAATATTACTGAATAAATTAGATTTGTCCAGAAACAAATCGAAGCTTTGTCCGAGATAAATTGTTAAAATAGCGATATAAAAACTAAGTCCTTGAGTAGGAGGCACGCGCCCCCTGCGCTCTCTCTCTCTGGATCCGCCACTACTCGCAAGTTATCGCCGCAGAAACAAAGTTGACCACTGAATTCTATCCTGGGTAAGATCAAGCCATTTTCATCACGAACAGCTACTTCTCCAAGATCTCTTCTGTTGTCATTCCCGCGTCGTCTTGGTTTCCTTAATGGTCTCTTTCCTTCCGGATTCCCAACCAAGATGGAATATAATCTTCGCTTTTCTGCCATCCGAGTTACATGGCCTGCCCATCTTAATCGTCCCGATTTCATTATTCTTACATCTGGTGAATCGTACAGTCTGTGGAGTTCTTCATTATGCAATCTCCTCTATTCTCCGGTCATCTTGTCCCGTATCTCAAAACCTTATTTTCAAACACACGCAATTTATGTTCATTTGTCCGGGACGTGCTCCAACTTTCGCAACTATAAAGCTTTACCGACAGAATTACCGTTCTGTATATTTTCAATTTCAGCTTTCTTGATATTAATCGCGAGGTTAGGAGATTCTGGACTGAATTGAATAACGAGTTGCTCGATGGTAAGCGATTTTATGTTTCTTCCGTAACTTTGATTTTATTTGTTACATTGCTACCAAGTTTTTAAATTTGTTTATTTTTCTCAATAATCTCATTCATAATTGTTACATTTCTGTTTCCTTCATCCACTATGTTCTGGTTTCTTGTCATATATGACGGTCGACTGAAAAGTTCTCGGCCTATCAGTGAAAGGTTGTCCGGAGCTCAATCATTCATGACTATTTTTCAATCTAGTCCCCTTTCGGCGCTACACAGTTTTGCCACCGGTGCTACATGCCCATTATGCCTTCCTTGTAGAACGTTTCATCATGCATGTCAAAAAAGTCCCCCACCGCAGCCATGACGTCATCATCTGATGAATAGTGGGTTCCAGCTAGGTATTGCTTGAGCTTAGGGAACAGACTAAAGTCTGAGGAAGCCAAATCTGGCGAGTGGAAGCAGTTCGAAGCTACAGAGCTGGATGGTAGACATTGCAATGGTGGACCTGTGTGCGAATGCGCTGTCTTGGTGGAAAATAACACGCTTGTTCAACATTCCGGGACGTTTCGCTTTGAAGGTCTCCCACAAACGCTTCAGTTGAGGAGCATAATAAGCACAGGTCACAGTTTCACCCTTTTTGAAGTATTCAGCCAGAATGACACCCCTAGTCCCCAAAACACAAAGACCATAAACTTACTGATTTGACTTTTGGGGGTGGGGGAGGAGGAGTGTTTTCACTGTTTGGTTGTACCTTGCACTCTGACTGAAATTGGTGAACCCATGCTTCGTCCATGGTCACGTATTTTATTCTCTCCAGGCTCATCCATAAGCGTATCTCCTCGCAAACTTCTACTAGAACTTCGATGTTACCGTCAAATGGGGTGAAGTCTATTAGTAATTTTTGTGTTATTTATGTTAAAAATGTTTCTCAAAATTAAATGAAAAATAATACTAGTAATCCTCGATATTTCCACATTCAAACACATGCAAAACAAAAATGTAAATTATTATTACCTTAGAGCTATCCCAACGGAAAAGGTGATCGACATCATCCCATCTAATGGGGTGAAGTCGATCACTGGTTTACTTTTAGTGGAATACAACTTTATCCATGTAATGGGATAAGGCGATCAAAAAAATATTTTTTAGAAGTACTAATACTCTTGTAGTTTTAACCATGCGGGTACACATACACACAAATAATATAAGCAAATATATATATTTTCTACAATTGCACGAAACAAAGCATTAAAAGTGTCTTTTCAAAATCCGAGCAAACATGCTACCACTGATCACTCAAAGTCTAACATATATATCAGTCTCAACCAGTGTCGTTGCTTTGCAGTGTAGTTACACTTTGCGTAAAAGGTATAACTTGAATATCAGGCACATCATCAAACACAAAGTAAAATTTGTTTAACGCCTCTATTCCGTAAATAAATTACTTCGGCATCACCGTTTACAGTTCCAATAACTTGGCGTATTTAATTCCTATTTCTTCTACCATTAGGAAATGACACCAGAACAAATTCACCAGCACGAAAAGAACTCCCACTATTCATATCCTTGACTGTACTGTTAGTTTCCTCTTCAACATTGGCACCATCTGCCACGGTATTATCGTCAGATTCTATCAAATCATGGGCAATGGGCAACAAAAGCTTGCCTCAAACAATGGTAAAGCCGACCTAGTAGTCGTGCGGTTTGGGGCGCTAAGCCAGCGACTCGAAGGTCCCAGGTTTGAATCCCGTCTAGAACATGAATTTTTTTTGTGGATTTTATAAACTTAACAGCTAATGGACTCCAGACGGGAAGTAATTAGTTACTAAAATGGCCCGAAGATATAAAATTTACAATTTTTCAAACAATGCTAAGGCATTTTCGTCTTCCCTACCGATTAATAGTTATAGTTGTCTCTAGTCTTGTTTCCTTTAGATGTTCCACCAATACGCCACTCAAATGACGTTATATGTGGTCACAAATCATTTGGGCAGCAGGAAGTTTAAGCAATACAATATCTCAATTTAGTGGAACAATCCCACTTGCTCTGAATCCTGCCCTATTCTACAGTGTATGTAAACAACCACTTTAACAAAATCCTCGGTAAAAGCTTGTTTTCCACCCACTCATTCAAGGTAATATAAAGCACACCGCATGATCCCGATGCTTTCCTTATGCTCATGATCTCTTTCTGCACTTCTTAAACGCCATTCCAAAGATATCTTAGATTGTTGTTTCTTTTACCTTCAGTATCAGTCTTCTTTTTATATGCCCTTAGCATGATCGACTTCACTGCACAATTCACGTTTTATGTCGCCATTGATACACAGCATAAGCTCTATCTTTCGTCAATAGCAGTGCAATGTCACTGACAGACGTTTTTAACTAGGCTGATCAAACGTTTTCAATCCACCTTTATACACATGCGTCCAAATGTGTCATTTTCACATACTATCAACCTACAATCGCTACACAGATTTTTCCATCACACATGAAAAATGTTTCTTTTCCACAGTCCGCCAAAGACATTGATGAACTAGCCATTTTTCGTGTACACACCACTTATCCACCATGCTGGAGTGCAAAATCACAAGACTCTAGTTATGATCGACTTCACTCCATCTGATTGACTTCACCCCTTTCGATGTTACTTTGTAGTGCATCTATATCACCCTCTAATAAATCTACATAATCAGCGTAAAGGAACAGCCTTTTTAAGCCATTAGATATGAAAACCTTGTTGCCCTCTTTCATATTTAAAACCGCATATTGCAATGCAACGTTAAAGAGTAGTGAAGACAAGGCTTCATCTTGTTTCACTCCGTTGTGAATCTCGAACCTATCTGACATATGATTATTCTGTTTAAGAGCTCGCTGAAACATATCCTCACTAGCTGAACAAGTTTATTTTGTAATTTCGAATCGTACGAGGATGTTATAAGGGGCTTGGCTAAAAGATAACTGGTATAGTTTTTTCTCTTTGTTAGAATGTTATGTTTTCTCATTGAACTCAACAAACAACTGGTGAAATGTCCGTTCTATTCTCATTTCTTCTCTAATATTTGTCTCAAAGTAAAAATCTATTCCAACGTGGATCTATTTCTTCTAAATCCACATTGGCGCCCTCCAATTATTTCATCTAAGTATATAGTCCCTTGTTCAAAGATTCCTTAAGGACATTTTATGGAATTGCAAGTAAATAAAGATACAGCTAGGCATCAAAGGTACTGTTTATTACGATGATATCTTACCTTTACAGCGCGACAGTAACGTTTTAGTAATCATTTACATTAATGACAGAATTAAACCTAATTTTAATGTGTGCAAAGTCTTTGCACAATGCACAACCTTGTGCAAAGATAACCCCTTTTTATGGGACATTTTTTTCTTCCATCATGTTTAGAATGTCAAAATATGTGCGCATGCAAACTTGCCCACTCGAGCGCAATTACTTTGGGAGATATTGATGATATATAAGTCAAATTCTGTCTGTGGAAAGTGAACAAAAAGTGTGGAAATATCCTTATGTTCTTAAATTGGTGAAAGGGATGGAACGCAAATACTAGGTAAATAATGGGTACTAAGTGGAAGGCGCTAGCTGTTGGAAGGTATGTTGTACTTGGCTGTTATCTTGAAGTCCACCATATTGAGCCTCGTATGATTTTCTTAAATGGGAAGGGAGTCGTGTAATACATCATTCTGGGCTAGAATTTTACGGGAAATATTTGTGAGGTAAGTTTTGCCGTAAATGTAATATTATGAGAGGTAAGGGTATGTGACTCTAGTTTGGGGTAATGATGCAATAGCCTGGAAACATATATTTCGTTTTATTTATTTATTAGAAGTTAGCACGGATACAGCAAACGCCATTTTACACCGTTCTTGTAACAAACAATAAACAATAATAAAAATAATATAACAACAAAGACTTATGCAATAAGAAACAATATCATTTTTTTTCATTCATTCATTCATTCTAGATTCACATAACAAGCCTTTAGAAATTTACTTTTACTGAAGCAGAAATCTGGTGGCAAAGGAAGAGTATTGTAAAAATGTGATAATCTGTATACAATAGATCGCTGGACCAAACACGATCTCGGTTTTGAGAGGTAGGAATGATGTTGTGAACGAGAATTTTGTCTGGGTACTCTTAGGTTAAAAAGTGGAAGAAGGTCGTTGGTCCTGAGTGCGCCTTGCGTTATTTTATAAAGAAATTTTAAGTCATTTAGTTTTCTTCGTGTGTTTATGTTTTTTTTAAGTCAAGAGAATTCAAAATGTCTACGTTAGATTTGTGTTGGAGGTTGGGTACCCTGTGTTGTACAATGCGGATAAAGAAATTTTGGACTTTGTGCAATTTAGATAAGTTGGTTTCACAAGTCATAGACCAGATAGATGAACAGTATTCAATAGTAGGAAGTACACAAGTGAGAAAATATAACCGAAGAGCTCTGAAATCTTTAATATCGGTAAACCTGTAGAGAAGTCCAAGAAGTTTGAGTGCTTTAGAAGTTACGAATTCAATGTGAGGAGTAAAATCGAGTTTTTCATCAAATATGATACCCAGGTCTTTGTAATGGTCTACCCATGGTATATTAGATGAGGCTAATGTGTACATACATTTTGTGTTATGGGTTTTCAGTGAGAAATGCATTGCAGCATTTTTGCAAGGATTGACTTTCAGTAACCAATTATTGCACCACATTTCAACAGAATCTATAGCGGCTTCAAGGAAGAAAGTATCTTCTGTAGATTTAATTGTCTTAAAAATTTTGCTGTCATCAGCGTAAAGAAGTACCGAGCAAGAATTATCTATCTGTTCACGTAAGTCATCAGGGAAAATAAAACTGGCCCTAAGGAACTTCCTTGAGGGACACCTGAAAGCATGGGGAGCCACTTGGATGTGCTACCAGAGAAGACGACACGTTGTTCTCTGTCAGACAAATATGATGTTAGAAGCTGAAGGAGGGGTTCGTATATACTAAATCTGGAAGCAAGCATGTGTATAAGAAGTTTGTGATTGACAGTTTCAAATGCTTTGGAGAAGTCTAGGTATATGACGTCAAATTCTTGTCTATTTGCTAGGGCATCCGTGGCGTGAGACAGTAGGACAGCTAAGTTGGTTTCACAGGATCCATTCGGTACAAAGCCATGCTAGGAGGGAGAAAGAAATGGGAGGACATGATTTTGAATTCTGTCTGTGATGATTAAACCGAGGGCAGAAAGAAGGGAAATTGATCTATATGAACTAACACAGGGTTTTTCACCTTTTTTTTTGTAAACCGGAGTAATATTTGCTTGTTTCCAGGAGTTTGGGAAATACCTTCGAGAAACACCGATTGAAAAGAATGGTGAGAGGTGCAGACAAAGGTTGGGCTAGTTTGATCAAAAATATGGAATTTATTTTGTCAGGTCCAAAGGCTCTGGAGGATTTTAGAGATGTTAGAAGACGATACACTTCCACAGCGGTTGTGTTTATATCTGATGGGCAATGGGGAGTTTTAGACTTTACATCAGGAAAAAATGGAGGATCTGAACAAGCATTAAATTTGTCATAGAAGCAGTCATTAAATAAATCCGTCCTTTCGTTGAATGAAGCAGTACGTTCACTGTATGAAACTAGAGATGGTGGAACTGAGTTTTGTCGCCTGCAGTTTATAAGAGACCAGAAGCGTTTAGGATTGGTTACAGCTTGTGATGAAACAGATTCAATATAATTATCATAATCTCTACGGAGGAGAGCTCTACATAACTTGCGTTCTTGGATGAAAACATTATGAATTTCATTGTTGGGATACTGTTTCCAGAGCGACCATGCACACTTCTTGTTCTTGAGGGCAAGTTTTGTTTCTTGAAATAACAATGAAACCCAAATGAATATAAATTGTTCCTGGGTATAGTATCCTATCGATATGAATTTGTATGCATTTTGGTTTCATTTTTTTCCGTTATTTCAAAACGAAGTGGTCCAGAATTATAAATTAACCGACCCCCTTCCCATTTAAGAGAATCAAATTAGATTCAATATTCAGACTTCAAGATGGCAGCTATGAACAACCTGTATGTGCACATACTTTGACATCCTAATCATGACAAAAGAAAATATATGTAAATCTTTTCTGTCCCATCAATATGTCTGCTTGTAAAGGGATTGTCAAAATAACGTTTCCAAACATCGAGAATTTATTCAGATCTGTAAGAAGATCTTCACGTTCAGTTTTATCCTTAGCTTCAGCTGGTCCCCTTTCTTTACCGAAATTACCCCTTTGTTGCCTCTCTATTTTCCTCTATCTCCTGGGTTTCCTACGTTAAATATCGTTGCTTTTTGTTTCTAACCCCGCGTGTGGCTATACGTTTCGCGTTGCTGTAATGGTTTGTATTTGCTTCTGTTTTATTGCTTATACATTGCTGCCTTGCTTGTTTTCGTTCCTCGTGAATCTTAAGGCACTATTAATCCAACTAAGATTTGTTTCCCTGCCGTTTCTGTTTTCACCTAGAAGTACTTTTGCTTCGCCCTTCATTGGTACGAATTCACGAATTGCCACCACGCATTGATCACATCAACTTCATTATTCATATAATCTTTATTATTACTCAAGTTGGCTAAGATTTCGAATCTGTTTGAGATTTCAAGTTGGTAATCTGCTTTTACGATGACAATGAAAATGGAAACCTTTAATAAATGTAATAATAATAATAATCTCATTTCGATTATTAAAATATTTTTTTAATGGAATATTTTGTGCAAATACCGGGACAATTTGTGTGTGTTCTACCGGGACAATTCATAAATTGACTGGAACACAGAAACAGGTCCTTCAAACCGGAACCATGTCAGTCAAATTGGGATTCATGGTGAACCTAATTATTATTATTATTCTCAGATATAATGTTAAACCTTAGTAAGACATTTAAAGTTCTTCCAGTTAAAAAATTATCTCGATTATTATTCTCGTGCGTGACTGATTTTACTGGTTGATTATCCAGTTTTGTCACATGGTTATGACAACTGTGGGATACAATTAAGTTTAATATTTTATTGTACTTATCGTTCTGGTATTTCCTCTTACAGCTTGTCACATGTGAAAATAGGTCTAAAAATATTTAAACCAGGGGCTGTTTTTGACCATCGAGAATATATTTTCTTATTAGAAGTGAAATTCATATTTTGTTTTCACTGAAATTCTCCATCCCAGGAAAGGTAAACACTTTTCACTAGATTTCCAAAATATAAAACAAAATAGGGTGTATTAATGCGCTAAAAATTATTTAAAAAAAATAATTCAGTATGTTAGAAATAACATAAACAAGTTTTATAGTTATAATGCAAAACGGGCTGACTCAAATAAGAGTGCAACCATTCTCTTAAATTTCTTTATTTTGTTCAGAATCGTACACATTTTGTTGGTCAAGCAAGTAGTTGTGATGAAATTACGTATGTCTGAGTAGTTTTTGATGTAGGCACTTAGTATTCTAATACTGACTCACTTAATTTTTATCAGGAAATTTCTGTAATATGCGAACTTTTCATACTCTGTCTATACATTTCTCTAGTAAAGATTTCAAATTGCTATCATCCATTTTATAATATATGAAGTTCCAATTCTTTTCATCTAGAAACAACTAGCACCAGTTAGAGACCTACAATTTCTATTAGGGGAAGAGATGTGAGGAAATTATTCGTTGTATGAATGGCTTAAGTGATAAAAACAGTGGATTGCTCCTGATAAAGTTCTATATAATTATATTTACACTCACTTGTTTAATTTGGGAATATCGTAACCTTTGTCTATGTACTCAATACCAGCTGGAACAGCCATGGTAAGGAGGAGCCTTGGTCTTCCAGTTTTTCTGCTCTCTCTGTCGAATTCTTCACGAAGTTCCTGAAAGATGAAACGCTCATATAATGACAAATGCACAAAACAATTATTATTTTAATAATTCCATTAATAGTGATTTTCCTATGGCTTACGGAACTGGCTTGATCTTATCCAGGATAGAACTATGGCGAACTTTGTTACATGAACTTTCGAGTTCCGTAAACCATAGAGTAAGTAAGTATTAGTAGTGATTTTTAGTTAAGTGAACTGTTCCTCACATTTTGTTACATTTATTAGTGGTCAATAAAAGTTGTGCATAATGCAAGAACATCCATGTATGTCAAACCACTGTAAGTATAGTACCATTACATTGGTTAACATGATGCAATTATATAATGTTTTGGTGTGATTCATGATAACTTTTTCTCGATTTTCCAAGGAACAACAGTTTCCGATAATATTATTAAAACACAATAATAAATTGAAACCCTTGATGTAGTCATCCGGGCCTGTCGCCAGTCACAAACTATTGGAGGGCGAAGGGTCACGATATATTATTTTACCTTCTATTTGCACATATTTAAACGAGATTTTTATTTGGGGCCAAGAAACTTTTAGGGGAAACGATCTCCCTAGCCCTTCCCTGGCTGTGGGCCTGTAGTTATTTTGTACTTTGTACGTTTCAGTGAAATAGTTCGATTACACTCACAGTCAGATTAAATATTTTAAAAAAAGTATGATCACATTCGAGGTATTATTTTCAAACCTTATACTGACATAGGTAGCATCACAAGAGAACCAAATGTCCACTAATTTACTGAGATTGGCATCTGCAATGTACCCAGAGATATTTAAAACACTGAAAAAAAAGTAACAGATTAAACCAACATATAGAAACGAATTTCATGGTGAATATATAACACATTCTACAAAATATTCGTATATTGTCCACGAAATGTTCTTATTTTACAATGTGTTTTGTACTCTAAACTGGATTGATATGAAAGCCCTAAACTTTGTAGTTTCCTTACAATTATGTTCTGTGGAAACATGGGTAGAATAATGTTAGTATTTCACACACTACCTGCTAACAATGACCTGTTCTATGTTGGCAACGTTGGATAATATGGCATCGTTGGATGAAGAGCTATCCCTAAGGATGTTCTAATAGAGGATTTGCTTATAGTTATCTCATACCCAGGGAAAAAAGTGAAGCCAGAAAACAATTGAGCATCGACCAAGGCAACACACCTGATTCATCAGTGTTCGGTTTGTAGCGGGAATCGTTGGGATTTCCCTTCTCTGGAAACATCTTCCCTGGCTCTTTTCCCAAATATCCACCAAACTTGGGACATGAACGGATATAAAATACGGTATTCTACGTTATGAAAAAAAAAATCACCCTCTGTGGAAATTGTACAAATCGGACACTGCCTGATTGGTTAGCAGACAACTACAGAACTCAATTTCATCTTAGTATTCTTAGTCATAACCGCCATCTTGAGGCAGGTTCTTTGGGAAAACATTGATGTTTTAGCTTTTAATCACTCACAATAGAGAAAGTCTCCGTCATCAGCGCAGATGGAGCAAAAAGAAGAGCGTATCACACATGAATGCAGAAACAGTTCGTTTAGATGCTGTATGTTTGGACTAAAGATTCATTTCAAGAAAATAATAAAGAGTTTGAATGGAAATGTGTGATTTAGAGGCACGACAACTACTAGAAATCACGTCAGACCATAGACAGCAATGGTGTGATCATGAGTCACGAACTCATCGTGTGCTACTGTTCCATTTTGAGCAAAACATGCCCGCTTAGAGTTTTCGAGAATATTGCTCTCCGACTATCATCAGTAATGTCGAAGAATCTCCTACAAACCGACTGAAACTTGGAAGAATGTTGTGCTCAGAGGATGCATTTGTCTTTGCTTTTGTTCAGAGTAAATCAGAGGGATTAAATTTTATGGTGAGAATGTCTTGCGTGATTGGTTTATGGGTTTTTGTCGTTAGCACATGGAGGGTGTTAATTGTCGTAATTGTCTAAGCAAGATGCTGTTGAAAGTTTTTGGAAGTTAACGCCACGTGTTTTATGTTTGTAGTTGTCTGGGAGACACACTAGAGGCGCTTTTAACATCATGTCTTTCTGTAGAGTTTCTTCTATAAATTGAAAGTCAGGTTAGAACATCTGAATACCAACCTGAACCAAGAGAACATAATTTTCTCTGTCGTAAGATTTTCCTCCGTCTCTGAAAGCAGGATATTCCCAGTCGAGGTCCAATCCATCGAACTGGTATTGACGAAGGAATCTGATAACATTTTTGACAAACTCTCCTCTTCTCTCGTCATCAGCCACCAGAGGGGAGAATCGTGCAGAGCCTTCGTTCCACCCACCAATTGCCAGCAGAGTCTTCAGGTTTTTATTGTAAGTCTTCAGGCCATTGAATTTGGCATAACCACCTGAAAGAATAAATTAAAGTCAAAAATAGTCATAACATAAACGGAATTTAAAAATCTCTCCTCTTTTTAAATGAGAAAGTGTTCTCAAAATAAAGTTATTGAATTTCAATCAAAAAGAGTAATTATAACAAAACATTCTCGCCTTGAATTGAAAATGTAATCTTTTAGATTGGATTCCGATGATTTTCGATGTAATTTATTCTTCAGACCTGAAAGGGTGATTTCTCATATATTTCAACCAGTGTCGGATCTAGAAATTTTCCTATGGGGACAAAGTTAAATTTTGCATCCCTTTCCACAGCCCCTTTTGCCACCCTTTAGCCAAAAAACACGACCGGCTGACGCAACGGTCACTACATTGTCTCGCATCACGTAGTGTACTTTTGTTATCATCTCTGTAGCCTGTCGTGGAATCGCTATTATTAACTCCAGTAAATCCTGCCTATCTGACTTGAATCGCGGTTTTGAATTTTAAAGATAAAGGTAGGTTGTATGGAATAACACTAAAAAAAAAAAAAAAGTCTTAGCGCGCAGGTATTGAAATTTTGAACACGTTTAGGCCAATTTCAATTGTAATAGGCAATTTTACTTCCTTTTTAGGAGCCTCTATTTTTTTTATTTTCAGCTGTTTGCCGCCCCCTAAACGTGCCACCCGGGGCACTTCCACCTTTCCCCTTTTCCGAAGATCCGGCACTGATTTAGAGTGGTTCACGATGCATCATTGGCACTCGTAAAGTTTGTTACCGCGAACGTTACCGAAAGACGAAGTTCCACTAACAAGTTCATCGCGCTTACATAAAAATAACAACAAACGACCCGATAACTTTTCTTAATGATAACAATATACCAGAAGGTGTCAGGAGTAAGATAAAGAAATCTTTGAACGTTGTTGTTGAGTACCTTACGGGACGAAAGAGACCCTTCCGGAGGATTTGTCTCGCAGTTGCCCGTCTGGCGTAGTCGCGTAGAAGTCGCGCTGAAGGAACTCTGGCCGAGAGGTAGTAGATTCATTTACCACCGAGGACAATTTCTATCTCTCTTTTCATTCATAAGAACATTATTTTTCTTTCTTACTGCTTATGAATAAATGCTCCCTTTTGCATCTTTATACGTATTTTCAACATTTTATTGTGTCATTTTCATGTCCAAAAGATGAAACATTCATCTCAATAGACGGAAATTCATCTTACAGATTTCAATATCCTCGAAAATAGTTACCATAGATCCCAACTTATTTTTTGAACAGAAATCGTTCATCGTTTCTTCCATGAAAATCCGCTCTAAAAGTGTGATCTCTCTATTCGTTTTCTTAAGATGAAATATTTCGCTCAATTCGAGAGAAATTCCGCTCTTTCGAATTTAGTGTGCAGGTTTGTGAACAATAAGATAACAGAAGATGTTCGTATATAATCGAATGATTCAGTAAAATTATAACGTGTGATAAATTACAGCCTGAACTATAAATATCTATGTTTTATGTAATGTGTATAAAAGTTTAAACATACATGAACACGTGAGGATTAAGTTTGTCAATCTGATATCTTCGGACAAAAATCACAAATAGCAATAATTTGGATCCCTGACAATATCACATTTGAAGAATGGAGTGAGAATTCACAGAAAAATATTTAAAAGTTCACTCTTTCTAGAAGATACGGGAAATATATTTTGTGGCGAAGGAAACCTTCAAAATCTCCACCATGAACACAATTCGCTCTCTTTGAAACTCTACCAATTTTACTTGGTAATAAGGGTGATATGATACCAGAATAAGCCTTGGTGAATTAGGGATTTTGTTAAAAGAAAAGGGGATCCTATCTTTTCATATTTCTGTATTTTATTAATTGGTAACGAAAGAATATCAAGAAATTTTTAAATCATTCACAAGTACAAGAAAAAAGCTTCCTCTGTTTCAACAATAGCTTAGTAGGAGAAGTAATGTAGTTCAGACTTTAGAACCTGATTGCATGTGTAAGTTGACGCTGGTAAAATTTGAAACCCACGTTAACGGTATAACTTGCGTTTACATTACCAAAATGATCTTGGTTAATGTTAACCATGGTAAGCTGTTAGTAATGTAAACAAGGCATTAGGAACAATAATGAAATACATGTGCTAACCGCCTCCAGTCTCAGTCCCTAGCAAATATATATATATATATATCAAGAAGATAGAATATGAGGTATGTTTTACCATTTCCATCCTAAAATAAAAATTTCTGACAAATATTGGTCACTAAATTTCTTAAATTTAAGAAATGTTTTCTGCTTGTGTCTGGTTTTTACTCTTTTTAACGAAAGAAATCCCTGACTACTGTCTTCATTTTCGTACGCCACACCCACATATTTTGGTTTTTCTTCAAATTTCAATGCTGCTAAACGGAAAGCAATGGACTGAATGATTGGAGCAAGGAAATAAGTCCAATTACTCTTTTTTTCAGATATGTTTAAGCAAACGAAATTAGCAAACATTACTCCTTGACTACTTTACTTTTAAACCCTTTCTTCCCAGCAGATACATTTTAAAAACGAAACGCAACAAACATAAAAAAATGAGTTGAAAATCAAAGTTTGGTATATTTTGAATAAAACCGAAAATGAATAAACAAGCTTAAATGTTTTCTGCTTGCTTACGTCTGACTTTAGATAGAAGTAGAGCTCTCCTGTATGGTTAAGTATACTACAATTCAATTGGTAAACCAGAGAGTACTTACTTATGAGAGCTTTATTAATAGGTCATTTAGAAACGTTGCAAGTCTTGAATTAATAACCAGAGCTGAAACCGGGTCACTCTTGGTGACTCGGTCTGAAACTTGACCCATTTGACAAGACTGACCCGGTCTTGACCCGAATGACTCGGGACCCGGTCTTGATCGAAATTACAAATTACAACGCCGCATCTATTGTGTGAAGTCTGGGT
The DNA here is from genome assembly GCA_022664845.1 of Lepisma saccharinum. Lineage (NCBI taxonomy): Eukaryota > Metazoa > Arthropoda > Insecta > Zygentoma > Lepismatidae > Lepisma > Lepisma saccharinum. The sequence goes on from JAGDQP010001863.1 coordinate 82,401, forward strand.
TGCCTATCTCGCAGGGAGTTTAATATTCATCTATTATACATAAAAAATTAATTAAAAAAGGATTTTATTTTAAAAAAATACGCTTTTAATTATTTTTTTTTTGTAATTTGAACCACTGTATTTCTTCGATATACAAATGCGCATAGCCCTCACATTGCTCCAAGTCTTCGTGTAAGACTGTACTGATAATAAAAGGAACGTTACTTCTCCTCTCTACCCCTAACCTAGAAATTAATCTGCGAGAGGATACCTTTTACAATTGCTCCTCCTATCCTCGGCTTGGTCGCGCACTTTTTCAAGTGCTCCACAAATTAGCTGTGTTAAGCTAGAAAGCATATCTCTTAGGGGCATTGTAATAAAATCTATGTGATTAATGAACGTCAAAATAACGATCATTATTTCTTAATATTTGTAATATACTAGCTGGTTTTTCTACGCGTTTTTGCACAATGCTATAAACCGCGGATGGCACCAGTTAAATTGAGACTCTTTTATTGTTTTAACTCGAATCAGGAGAAGCAAAATTCGGTTAGTTTATAAGAGCATAACCTATTTTAAGCATGGTAACTACATGAAGTGGGACATTTACAAATATTTAAATGGAGGAGGACAAAATAAGAAATTGAAAGAATAAAGGACATGTTCTGCGAACGAAGCGATGATGAGTGGTGGCCATCAGGGAATCACAATGACAACTTCGATTTTGCGTCGGCTATCTTCGGCTGATTTACGACACAGTATAGGCATAGCGAGTCAAGATCACGCGAAGCACAATGTAAATCAAATGGGCGCAGTTACATAGACAGTAAATAAGTCCACAATTTAACTTAATAAATATGTTTAAAATGTTTTTCTTTTCTTTAGAGTATAGAATAGACATGCATCTTGTGTGCTGTTGAATAAGGTGGAGTGAAATTATCACATTTCAAAAGAACAGTGCGAAAAAATATGCCGGGCATGTATTGCGCACTTGTTTGCTGTAGAAATAGGCATTAAAAGGGTTCTGGAACTATGCTAGAAACAAATAGAAGCAGTTTCAGAAATGAAAAATGTTTTTGTTTAGAATGAGGGTATGTGGACAGAAAAAAAAAACTTCTGCCTTTTCAAATGCTCTTTTAGAACTCTGTAAATATGTTATCATGAAGTACCCGGCTACTTACATCCAGTGCTATAGTACCAGATTTTTCACAAGGTATACCGTGTTCTCTTTTCAAAGTTATGAATCTTTAAGCGGATACTACACTACAAAAAATGGTTGTGTTAATTAAACACTTTTCGGTGTCTCAGGGCGACCACCACATTTTCTTGTGTTAAATTAATACAACAAACATCCATTAAATAAGGATGAATAATTTAATTTCCACAAGAAAAACTCAAAACGCTTTCCAGTGAGGCAATAACTTACTTGTAGCTACAGCTTTATTTTTAAAAGAAAATCAGGGAAAATTCGATTTTTTATCGGAAAAAATGAAACATGAGCTTTTGCTCCCTTCCTCCCTTCACATACTCCACTACGATTTACTTTTATTGTACCCAAATTATTCTGCCCCGTAATGCAACTTATTCGTACCGGCACAGACTAAAATATTTAGTTATACTTGTGATGTGATGAGCAAAATATATCTAATCTTAAATCAATGATATCGAAATATTCGAAGGAATTAGCTTAAGAATATTCGTAGGAGTCACTTCGAACGGTCATTTCTCGCCTCGCAATTGTCCTATTTACATGAATCACAGAAGGATTTATTCCCTAAGCATCACAATTAGACATTTCCGGTAGTATTTTTTATTGCAATAAAAAAATCTTCTGTGAAAGTAGACTACGGAAAACATTTTCTTTTCTTTTTGTGATGCATTTATCAAAAGTTATAAAGCCTTGCTTCGAAACGGTCTCAGCCTTGCGCCTAATCGGGCGCCACCATGTTATGACGTAATCAATCTGCCGACTGCTTGTTATTAACATACAGATGGTATATGATTTGTTAGTATTGTTAATAAGAGAAAGCAAAAATTTATCGAAAGAAATAGTATAAGTGGTGAATAGCGTTTCTGTATGCCTTAACACGTCATTTAGTTCGTTTTATTCATTTAAAATTGATTTTTACTTTTAATACTTCTTTAAGATATTGATATATTTTGGTAGCTTCAACACCAATTTACAGCAGCTCTTTCTTCATGACTAAATCATAAGATATCTTCTAATAATGCTCTTTAGAACTCTTGTATTTAAAAAGAATTACCTAGTTTTTTCTGTAAAAATGTGGGCTTTTACATCCGACAATCATATCCCTTTTTTAATGAACGCTAGTGAAGCATTTTACAAGAACTTAAAAGCATATGAATTAATAGTGCTCGTTACTGCCATCTGTTAACAATTTATTGTACTACTTGTAGCCCGTGAATATATAGAATAGTTTTAATATGTCATTGTAAAAAATAATAATAAAAGCATGTAAGAAACACAACTGTAAATTGAAACTATTACATTGAAGTTACTGTTGAGTTTCGTGAAGTAAAATAAAACACGGCCTTTGATAGGATTCGAACAGCTTTAGGTGAAAGTATAAAAAGTTAAAAGTTGCGTGCGCAAACTAACTGCGCCAAACTGTCAAGTTATCAAAATTGACACGAACAAGTGATAAGAAGAGCACTGTAAGTTAAGACTGACCCCCCCACGTCATAGTTTCGCAATTTATGTTATTAAAACCATGTTTTGGTGTTTTAACTTATTGGAGTGTGTACTGCAGATTTGTACATTAATTAATTCGTTAAGTAATGATGTGAATGTTCTTTCTCTTTGATGTTTTTTCGTCTTCAAACTTCTGAATAAGGAACGTAAGAAAACTTATATATTATTTAATCTGATGTACACAAACAAATTGTAAAATATATAAGGACAATGAGAACGGAAATGTCCATTAACTTGTAGATCAAGCTCTTTATTTGAAAAAAATGGAAAACAGATTAAAAAAAAAAATGAGCTTTTTCCCCAGGCCCTACTACGAAATATTTCGATCGCATTTTTTTGTGACGCAATACAACATGTTTGTATTGACAAACAGTAAAATACTTCTAGTTTTATTTGTGTTTTGTGGTTAGTAATAAATATTCAAACAGAAATGAGGCGCATCGAAATATCTATCTATTCTAGGTTGTAGCATATTATTAATGTAAGATAGAGGAGTTATACCTAGCCGCTGTAGCTCAGTGATAGAGCGTTGGCGTAGCATTCACGAGATTGTGGGTTCGATCCCAGCGGCCGACCATCCTTACTGAGGTTTTTCCAGTTTTTTTTTCAGTCACTCCAGGCAAATGCACCTTCAACATAGGCCCTGGCCGACACCCTCCCGAATATTTCCTTCCTCTATCCTGACATGAACTTTAGGTGCCTAATGGCCATAAATACAATTCAATAGAGGCATTATATAGAGGAAATATCAGTTATCATCTTACATAAGCATCAACGTGAAAAAAGAGCCTCTTGGTTTCAACTGTGACCTTCATCTAAAGTCTGTCCTACGTTTTAATTTTGTGTCTGGAGAAAGAACTCTAGGACGCACACACACACATACAAATATTTATTTATTTATTTTTTAACACAACAGGTTAGGTACCTAGTTCAGGTGTTCATTACACATATCACACATTCAACAACATACTATATATATACATATTTGAAGCTCTATGGTGACATTCTGTATAAACAATTAATTACTTTATATAACAATGAAATTCACTCATAGTTACATTAAATATGTCTAACTCGAGACATGCTTTAAGAATGCAATTATATAATGAACACATTCTCCTAATAGGTGATATATCTAATACATTAGTCCTTTGGGGTGGAAGCTGGAAGACTGTTTTACGACTGTAACTTTTAGCGGGACGTTCAACCTTATTTCGGACAATATTTTTTTCTGAGTGAATTTTACTGTGTACTAGTTTATGTAGAAAATATAATAGAAAATTAACTCTTCTATTTTCCAGAGTTTGGAATGTGTATTTGTGGGATAGATTCCTGTTTCTTTGTATATTAAGAAGCGAACAAATTTAGATTGTATAATTTCAATTTGCTGAGGGTGTAAGTGGAGTTTTGCACGGTTTCTATCGTTTCTTTGACCTCAAAAATTTTTAATTTGGGGGTGCTCTTGAGGATTTGGGAGTTTCTCCCGCTACAGGGGTAGTCTGGCGGAATCACTGATCCCTTGGTCCGATTGCCACCAAGCACGACTAATCGATACAATCTCATTAACGGTCACCTTGTAAGCATATGAAAGTACCTTAGCGAAACAGAAATGTTTTGATTCCTTATTTTTATTTCCTTCTTCCTGTTCTAACTGCAACTTTTATTCAAGCCTTTGCGGTCTCCTTTGCGGACTCCCGGATAACAGGTTAAGGACCACTGGTTTAAGAGATTAGGTCTACTTTGAAATTAAATAACTGTTAACTACTTGGGACCGTTAATGATAGTAATCGGACCAAGGGAGTGGTAGAGAGAGTGGATGAAGGAATTTTTCGGCCTACGGACCCATGTGTGTACATAATTTTATTTGTAAATCCTCCTTTCAAAAATTGTTGTAATGTTACACAAAGAGCTGTAACACGAAGAAACGTTACTAATATCATAGAAGAGTGAATATATCTGTTGTAGAAAAAAGACAAGGGGTCCAAAAATTTTATACGTAGAGTTAGAATAAAGAACAATCAATACATTTTGTTTCATTAAAACGGTGTATTTAAAACCAACAAAAAATTCTAAGCGTTTCTGTAGGAAATAAGCAGACTGTGAATTGTATTTTAAATGCCGTGACTCGATCTTGCCTATTCAGTGGCGTCACATGTCACGTGACGCGGCAGAAGAAAATTGGCAAAAAGAGCAGTCGTGACGTACGGTCTACCTATAATGTATTTATCTTGGCCCTGCATTTAAATAAAAAACACTGGCGTTACAGACCGGAAGGTCCTGAACTAACCATCAACGTCATCTGTCCATGGTTGGTGGAACTACGTCCACCTGAATGACGGTTGTGGGGTCAGCACTGCGCATCACCTTGACCACCAAGAGTCGTATCAGGGGCTTTCTAGATCAAGTGATCGTCACGTCTTTATTCACGTGACTCTCCAGTTTGCCTCACGTAGCTGGTTGGACGCCGAAAAGTGCCGGGTGCTCCAGCCAGGAATTGAAGCCGGGACTACGCAGACATGCGTCCAACGCTCTAACTACTATACTATGGAACCCTCCTTTAAATAAATAGACTAAATGACTTATTGATATCTGAATTAATTAACTTAAGCAGAAAGCATTCAAGAGAAATATCCTACGAGCTTTTAATGAAATTTCGTTGTGATCAGTCATTGATACCCTTTTTCCTACATCAGTACCAACTGTTAACCAGGGTTGTGCGATTTTTCAATATATTGATTCATCGATATTTTAAAAATCGATATTGAGAAAACTCTAAAAATCGATGTATCAATTATCGATATGGATCGATTTTTGTTTCATCAATATTCAATTTCTACGATTTTTCGATCATTCGATTTTCATCTATGTTCGATATTGAAATTCACAAATCTCAGAACCCTACTGTTAACCAGCCTTGTCAGTAAATTTGTTCTTTTTTCTTTAAAAAATATTACAAGTGTACAATTTACCTTGTTCAATATCTTGGTACTTGTCGTACGGCCTGAGACCATTTTCTCTGGTTAGTCCTCCAAAGGCATAGACAAGATGAGTGCAAAGGTATGGGTTGATGTTCTGCGGCGAGAATTTCGCTGTTCCTGGACGGTATACTGACCAGTTGGTGTAGTAACAAACCACCTTCTTAGATCCGTCATCTTTTGTCGAAATTTCATCTGCAACACAAGACAAAGTTTATTTTAATTACTTATAACAATCAATAAAGTAACAGGTTAAAGAACTCTATCAAATAGTTTGCACTGGCAAATGGTCTTGTTTCCGATTACATTTAATACAGAATAGAATTTGCCAAAGAGTACCGAATTTGCAAGCTTCTCAATTTACTGTAATAGATGGCACTGGATTGAAAGGATCAAACGGATTTGAAAAAAGCGTTTGATACTATTAATCATGTAACGTTATTAAAAAATATAGAGTATAGAATTTAGAGGGATATCTCTCGATTTGTTTAGAAGCTATATATCGAATAGGATTCAATATGTATTAGCAAGTGGCAAGGAAAGTGGTAATTTAAAAATTGAGTTTGGAGTACCTCAGGGATCTGTTTTGGGTCCCTTCCTATTTTTAGTGTACGTGAATGATATACACCTCTTACTGTTAAGAGGAAAAATGGTACTATTTGTTGATGATTGTGCTATATTTTATAATGCACAGTCAATTGAGCAATTGTAGGCAAACATGGAGAAATATATATCAAATTTAATTGGTTATGTGTTAACTCTTTGTCGTTAAATTCTGAAAAGTCAAACTTCATAATATTTCATAAACCTTTAGCAAAGATAAAACTCCCAGATAAAATTGAATCACAAAATATAAATAGTGAAAAAAGCTGAATGTAGAAAGTATCTGGGATTGAAAATAGATCAACATCTATCTTGGGAACCTCATATTTATGATTTAGAAAAAAAGATAGCTTCGATAGTTGGAATATTCAATCGTTTTAAAAATGTTTTCTCCATAAATCTTACAAATCTTGTGTATAATGCATATATACAAAGTAATTTGATATATTTATGTACAATTTGGGGTTATACAAATAAAACTGAATTACAAAAACTTGTAATGCTCCAAAAGAAAGCGATAAGAGTAATGTATGGTTATCCTCTATACTATCCAAATAAGGAATTGTTCTGGGAGACAAATACTGTTTCGTTTGAAATGCTGTTCAAGATTTTTTCCTGTATCTATGTTCATAAAGCAATATCTGGACTTAGTCATAGCAATCTTTCATTAGTAAAAAGAAAACAAACGCGTACATATAATATAAGACAGATGAACCAAATAAGCATTGATACTAATAATATTTATGGTATAAATGGAGTTAAGCATAATCTAATTCAAACTTATAATAATTTACCGAAGCACATAAAGGATATAAGACCAGAAATTAGATTTTAAAAAATGGTAAACAATTTTTTCTGGAACATGTATAGAAGTTAGTTTAACTAACTGCCTTGACATTTTGGTGAGGAATTTAATATACAAAATTTATGTAAATTTTAGGTATTTTCTGTATCAATATGTATATTACCCCTTAGTGTGAGCTAATAATGCTCGTTGGGATCGATTTTATATTAAATTTTATTGTAATATTATGTAAAGAAAAAGAATTATGTAAATAAAAAAATATAACTTGTGAAAAAAAAAGTGATCAGTGTTTGTTTCAGGCAACTCTCCGGGGATGCGGAGAAACCCCGGAGGGAATTTACCGCCTCCCCGGGCAAAGTTGTAGTTTACTATTTATCCTACTGTTGTAATGCTAATTGTACTGTACAAGTAACGCCCTGACGGTTCTCTGAAATGCTCCCCCCGGGGGGGCAAATTTTCTGAACGAAAGCCTGAAAGTGATGCGCGAAACAAAGATCGCATTGCTTCACTCTAATTATTTCTATTATACTATTTATTTTGCAGTTTAATTGTTAAAGGTTTATCCTGACTGTATGGGTATGTTGGTTGAATGTAGGGCTGCCAACTCCATAAAAAAAACCAGATATTTCTATTTATTTGAGTTTGAAAAACTAACATGCAACATAGTAAGAATTAATCATGTACTCACTTTACTACTATCTCAAGAACAACTTGATTAAAAGCGACATACGAAATTCAACAATGCGCATGGTGTCTGTTATCTCAAATGTTTACTAGGGGATGCTGGGGTAATAAGAGACGGGACTAATAAGAGACTCGGTTGATTCTGGAACAAAGAAGCTACGCATAATGTCCAGTTGATACACATATTGAATGTATGCTTCTTCTTTAGATACTGTATAAGTTTCAGTTAGACCTAGTTTGAATAATACTAAATGATTAAAAATTCAACATAAAAAGGTGCCTTTCTGAATCAGTGTAGAACGTTTGGTGGTGTTGGTACATAAGAACCATGGAGCAGCTGTTGTTATTTGAAAGAAGACATGTAAAGCTATAGGCTATATGAAATTGGTTCCGTTTTCAATTTGTTCATCTTTGTAGTGGTCGCATCTCTTAATACCCCATCTAAATTAACCACTGGAGTAATAATAGACTGAAATATATTTCTTCTTCATCTTTCCAGATTGGATAACTAACATGCCACGAAACTACAAATATCGGGGTATTCGCTTTAAATATAGCACTGAAGATCTAAAAAGTGCTGTAGAAGCAGTACAATCGGGTATCCTTATCAAAAACAGCAGAGACTTATGGTGTGTCAAGAAGCACAATGGGCAAGTACTGTCAAGCATAACCAACAGATATTAAAGTGCCAACAGATGAGTGTCTAATTTCTCCACTTGAATGAATTGATTATGTTACTTTATAGATAGCAACCTTTACCTATGTTTCATCAAGTTAGGAAAGAAATTTAGGCAGGCTAATCTGAAAGTGTGGCAGCCCCCCCCCCCTTAGGTTAATTCTCAATCATTTGTGTGTGTGTGTGTGTGTGTGTGTGTAAATAGTTCACGTATGGACTATTACTATCGCGAAACCTCCCTGGACGCTTTTTCTTTACCTTCTAACGCACGGAGGTGAAATCCCTGAGACCAGCGTTGTGTAGTAAAAAGCACGGAGATATTGTTGAAGGATCTCCAAGATTTTGAAGAATTATTGATTTGTTACGTTACCTGCAGTGAACGTAATTACAGCAGGGTGAATTATAAACCACAATGGATGTTTAGTGCTGTGAACATGTTAGAAGATCGCCTACTGTAAGTAAATATTTCGATATTCGCAGTGCCCGATACGAATCCTACGCTAGGCCAGTGGTGTGTGTTAGCGAAGTTGATTTGAAGAAAGTGTCGCCTGATTGGAAATATCATTTACTTTTCCACTGCATTGGTAAAGATAAAATAAAGCATTATAATTGTTCTGCATTCTACGACAAAATAGTTAATGTCGTATACATCTTGTCCAGAACAAAGTGTATTTACTACGCATAAAGCAGGCATAGTAAACAAAGCAGGTAGTGTGGAAGTTAGCAGTAATCACCCCCCTCCCTCCACTTTTGTTCTTCGCGTCAATAATGCTACGATGATAAGTAGCAAGATAAATTAAGAAAAACGAAAATGTATTTTCTCGGAACAAAGTTGTTTGCCTTTTGCTTTCCGGAAGGATTGTACTCTTAGCAGTAAACCTCCGAAACGAGATATATTGTCACCGATACTGTCAGATATCGCTCTGTAATAAATAAATGAACATTATTGAGTGTTATTTAAAAAAGTGATATCACAATTATTATTTCGTACAGGACTGGAATTATTGCCGTCGTTATAATTTCTTTGAATTTAATTATTAAGTGTGTAAATAAGTTGACAAACAGTCGTACCAGTTAAGTACGGTTAGGTTGTGTAAAGATACTTTTAGTAGCAGATGGATACATATGTCTAAAATAATTAATGGTAATGAACCATCATATTTTCTTGTAAATTACAAGTGACATTGAAAGCACGAATAGGTTGATAATATTCAAAAGAATATTAATCGTAGTTTAGGTCTGCGAAATCGTGCGATCTTGAACAATATTTGAGATTAGGTCAGGTTGTTCTGCGTGAGTGTTATCATCACTTTAAAGTAACTTCTTTAGCGTAGATCGGGAGACCCCTACCACCCCCTCGCTGACTGATAAGAATAAATCTTGTACTTTATATCGAAATCCGAGTGGATCGTTTCGAATATTACAATCGTGCTTCATAGTTTTAAGTATTCTGAAATGCTTAGTGCATCTTAGGATTAGGCAAGAGTGTTATTTTTATTGTGTGAATTTTATTGACCTCGTCACTTTAAGAAAAAATAAGAAAACAAATAAAATAAAACAACAGAGAGACTACCATTTAAATAAGTTAAATGATATTGACTCCTGTATAGATTTGCTTGTTAACAATGCATAATATCTGTAGTTAAAGTGGTGATCGTCTGTGTGTCAATTATTTGCATTTACCTTCCTCGTTAACCTATCCTTTCCCAATACAGAGAGTGTTAATATAAAATCTGGTCTGGAATATCCGGATATGGTGAGATGGTAATGAACAGACGCATCTTGAGAAGTCTTGTACGTAAAGTCTGTTAGTAAAAAAAAAGTATTTGATGGCTGTATACTGGCCTATATGCTAAAAAGGCTCATGGAACCATGTTGTAGTGCCAATACCAAACTATACGGTAAGCGTTTGCTATAGAGTAAATATAGTATTGGAAATATTTACAGTAACTCTAGTTGAAACTTTTTGTCGTTTTACTTAAGGAGAGGCAGTACGTTTCTAATATCCAGTGAGTTACGAGGCTTTACTAGTTTTTTTTTTTTGCTTTTAATGATAAATCGGAAATTCTAAGGTAAATGAAAGTGACGATTATCATTGTAATTTCATACTATTCATGAGCAAGCGTGGTTAATGCTATTCCTTGTAAGATCATACTTGAGAATACTGTAACTTGGAGATGTTGGTCAAATTGAAATCATTTTTAATTTGCAATCCAGTGTCAATTATTTAAATATGACCTCAGCCTCTATGAAGTAAATTATTTTACCTCTCCATACGTGTATTCTTTCTGTGAATTCTTTTTTGAATTTGGTTGATGATACGTCCAGTTATACGGACGGATGCAAGTGTAATTGTAGCTCAAATATACGAGCTGATTTTAGTAAACCTCAAGTAATCGTACTGACAAATTAAAACAATATTTGAATTTTTCTATGGTTATTTTGGTTGATAGTTGGAATTACCACAGAAGCACAGAACGCTGTTTTATATGGTCGATCAGTCGTATGTGCTAATGTACATTTGCGAATGCATGGCAACTTTGTGATCGAGTAGTGAAGAGCAAACGTAAAGTGGTTGACCACTTTTAGTGAACATTCAGGTGTACAGGGGAAAGAATACAATAAAACAAATTCGCATTATTAGTAATGTTTATTGTCACACTTCATGGTAATATTTTATTTTTCTCAGTATATCAAGATTATTAAGTTGGTGGCCTGTAATGTACCTGGAACAGGATTACTCTCTGTGGTTTGGTTCTTGAGTTAAGTCTTGGTAATAATCAGTTATCTTGGTATTGCTTATATATCTATCCGTATATTCTTTCGTGTTCAACTCAAGTGCATCAGCTACCATTTTATTGGGCTGCATTACCTAACATTAATTGCAAAGCATCACATCATTCTCGTCCGCAATCAACATATCATAGAAGAACCTGAAATAAAAGATTTGTTGTGGTGCAGACATCTCGTGTCCGACTCACTTAAGGTTCGAATGTTGCTTGTGCATCGCTACTCTGCTCCTATTGTTCAAAAGACTGTTACAAAAGTAAGACCTCAGTTTCAAAACCTTTCATCGTTTTCATTTTTTCTAACGCCAAATATTTTCAGTTGAATATTTATTCTACTTTGTATTGACTTTTTTGTTGGCTGGAGAAAGTATCATGTTCTCTACCATCTCCTGTAATTACTTCGTATTTTACTTTACATTTTAAAGTTTTCATTGTATGAGTTTTTTCTCTATGACATGTTACTAATGGAATTTCCTGTGTTTTATTTTATTAAAACCTTTCAAACTATTGCAGTTAGAAAAGTGAAACTTTCTGGGGTTTTAGTATTGTCTACTAATAACTGTCTATAAAAAAAACTGCAAATTTAGTCGTCATCTTCAAATGGGTTGTTATGAGTACTTGTTCTGGTGGAAAACTTTCACAGAAATTGAGAAACTAAATCTTAAGTCTCTTATTACCCCCAAAATCTCTTATTGCCCTACTCTCCCTTAGTCTAAGCGACCAAAAGTCACCCAGTGTAGGGCCTGTAGAATGTGAAGATACTGCTGCAGAAATACATTTTGCTAATTTTCCTAATTACCTAACTAAAAGATTCCTCGTATGATGAACTTGGACTAAATTTGAAAGCTCTGGATGCAATAAAGAGGCCAGAAGATGGGTGTAGAGTCATTTGCTTTGGTGAGAGCAAAGATTTGGTTCCTTCGTGAAAAATGGGAAATCGATTCAGAAACCAGTGTTATAATATTAAGTAGTAAGTGAAAGAACAACCCACATAGCAAAATCATCTTTAATCAAACTTGTTTTGGCCTTGAAACGTCAAGCCAACAAGCTGAAAATAAGCTTGTCGTGTCAAGAAAAAAGGCTGAATCAAGCTTGAATCATGCCTAATTTTTCAAAGGCACGAAGTGTCTTGTTTAGGTAAGGGATAATCAATCTTGAAATTGGGTTTTTAGATCAAGAAATATTTTATCTAGCAACAGTCAAGGTTGTATCAAGCTTGAAACATACTTGTCATATCACGCCAAGCCTAACAAGGCAAAATCAAAGAGATCAAGAAACAATGCTATGTGGGAATGTTGCTGATTATTTGGAACGCCTCATGGAAGCCGTAGATACTATAATAATTTCTAGAGTTGAGAGTGAAGAATCATTTAGTATCATAAACAAGATACTAACGGCTGAAATAAATAAATTTCAAGTTAGTACTGTGAATAGCAATAACAAGTTAGGCCCCGTGGAGCAGTTAGCCACAAAAAATAGTAAAATCCTGTCTTGAAGAAGGTCGCAAAATTTAAGACTTTGTCAGCTATATGCAGCAGAAATAATCCAGCATTGCATCTCGAGGATGCTATTATTATTATTATTATTATTTCAGGATCTCCGAGGATTTAATTATTATGGAGAAGATTTCTGCAAGCATATGATTGGTTACTTTTGGTTATTGACAACCTTTAAGCGGAAGAAAAATACATAATGATGAAGTTTATAATAAAAAGTATTAATATTTACAATACGTTTCCTTAGTTTATGCTTGAACACAAATGCGTGTATCTCATTTCTAAAACGACTTTTACCGCGTATATATATATATATGTAGATTATTTGAAAAAGCTATATACATTCATTGCCCCTCCTGTAAAGTTGTTTGCCCGTCCTTAAATCTAGTTCTGGCCACGGGCCTGCCAATGAAGTGTGTCTTCTTAAACAACGCCATCCATGACATCATCTGGAATTCCCAAAAGATGTAATTTATGTCCCACTCTTATTTTTTTTTATTATCTTATTCTTTCCTATCCCATAAATATTTTCAGGAGTGTCATATCCAGAGAGAGCATAGGCTGCTAACAACAACTGATCAACTATGTCTTCTATTTAGCTACTGTTGTTCCATTGTCAATTACCATCCTCTTTTGCCTTGCTGCTTCCATAACAATGCGAGCGTCCAATTTGAAAACGTGATAGAAGTGGAGTAGCAAAATAAAAACATAACAGAGTGACCATTCATTCGTCTTGGTTACATTTCTTCTTTTCTTTCTACATTAGCCTTTGACAGAAAAATTACAATTAATTGCCTGTAGGTAGGTAGTGTAAATGTCATATTTACATCTTCTCATACAATGACATTTCCGGTAGAATTCTTTTATTGCAGTAAAAACTGTTCTGCTAAAGCAGATTTTGGAAATCACTTTCTTTTCTTTCTGTGTTCTATTTATCAAGAGATATCAAGCTTTGTTTCCACACATTTCCACTTGTGCGCTTGAATCAACCGCCGCCATGTTATGACGTAAGATATCAGGAACTGCTTTTCATTGAGCTACAGGCTGTAATTGGTTAGTTTGTATTGCTAACAACCGATAGTATAAATATATGGAAAACATGTGTATTTGGTGCATAATTTCTTTGTTCAGTATCACGTCAATAAATTTTTCTGAGAGTTTTTTTTTGATCGGAATATGAAGCGAGGCCTTGTCATCCACGCGCGCCAATAAAATCTCGTAGCATTGTTACGTTACACAAGTGTAATGTAAATACAATTTTCAGATCACCGTTTGCTAGATGTTACAGTGGGTGAGTCGTTAAGGGGTCGGCTTGTTAAGTGAAAGAACCTTTGTTCAAGTCCCGACGGTAGCAATAGTCTTTTTCGTTTTTTAATTCCAAAATACATTTCTACTTATTCATATTTATTATTAATAATTGCTCTCTTGCATTTTTCGTAGATTAACTTAGATTAGTGACCATGGGTTAGCGGAAGTTAGGTAAGGTCAGGGTCGGTTATATATATTTACACTTTCCGTTATGAAGTTCCGAGCGTGGCACGTTCGTAGTTTCTCTAACAAAATATTGGTTACCCTGCGGAGGAACGAAAAACGAGAAAGGACTTGGCTGCGTGTAGTGTGGAGGGATGTAAATAGGATGAACTATGTAAGTTTTCGTCGCCATATTCACTACCTATTGAATTTAGGTTTAAATTCGTATCCCCCTTGAATCGTACTAACTACCGTAATAAACCTGGTTTCACTGCTCATATTTGAATTGAATTTAAACTGTGAAGATTAGCGATAGATTCAAGATACCGTACTCGCCACTTGAACAAGTCTTTGCATGCATTACTTCACGAAGTTTTAATTCATACGGTGGCATAACAAGTTCCAATAAACTTTGAGCACACAAACCAAATTAAAAATAAAGAAAGAACTGACATGAGAAATATGCATTATCTTAACTTGCTATAAATTTATCACTATTTGATGTAAACTTACGACATTCGCGTCTTGTTTTCCTTCCGCAGTGGGTCTCATGACACTACCCTCTATTGAACTCTGTTGAGTTGAAACGGTGAAACACTGGCGTGAATAATAAAGCTTTAATATGTAGAAAAAAGCATGTAAGAAATAAAAATGTAAGTTGAAACTGTTCTATTGAAGTTACTATTCCGTTTCGTAGAAGTAAAAACAATCGTGTTTCTTGATAGTGATTCGATCACCTTACGGTGAAAGAAAAAAGTTTGAAAATAGTCTACGCGCTAACGAATTACTCCACAATGACAACACAGCAAATCTGACATAACATAGTAATAAGAAGAGCATTATAAATTGAGACAATACAATGTCATACATTTCAGCCATTTCTGCTCTTAAAGATAGATATTTGCTGTTTTAACTTGTTCAAGTGTCACGGTAGGCTTGTATATCAATTATTTCGTTAAGTGATGATGTGAATATTCTTTCTTTTTCATGTGTTTTGTCATCAAAAGAAACGTAAATAGCAAGAAACATTATATCTATTGAATTACTACAAACTGCTTACGTCAAACCAATCAGAAGACGAGTTTCATTGAATAACGTAGGAGGTAAAATTCTTCAGTGTTTCATACTACATTTCTACGTAACGAGAAGCCGTAAAGTTAAAATTTAAAAAAACACACACACACAATATATATATATATATATATATATATATTGATCTGATGCACACAATCAAATTGTTAAATATATAAGGACGTTGAAAACGGAAATGTCCATTGTCAAGAGATTAAGCATTCATCTCGGTTACATTGTTTTTGCCATTTCGTAATTAAACTTAAAAGAATAAATTAGAAATTAATGAGCTGTAAAGGAATTACACTAACGTAAGCACTGTTCAAAATACTTCATCATGCATACTGCCCGATAGCATCACCTATTACATAAGATGAAGTTCCTTATGGGCGACAGAAGATATGGATTGATTGAAAGATGTTAAACGATAAAGCTACTCAATTTTTAGAGTTTCTTGTAGGAATTTTTTATGTCACATCATCTTTTTGCATATAGCGATTCCGAATTTATTATATATTTTACCCTAATACTTCATACATTCCTAGGGTAAGTGTTTTATCGTTGTTCTCTTAAAATCGTTTAGTGGTTTCAATTGTTGACTGGCAAAAGTCTCATATGTATATTAAATAAATTCTATAAAATTATGGCATTATATTTGGGGGTTTCAAAATAAAACAAATTTGAAAGATCTAAGATTTGAAACAGCAAACAAAATAATTTTAATAACAAATCCTAGCCTTAGTTATTCACGGAAGAAATAAAAAGGCGCTTAGTATCGGGCAACGTATGTTTCTATTCAGTCCAAAAACTTCTAATATTGCGATTAATATCAAGGAAATTGAAATTGAAAATATACAGAACGGTTATTCTGCTGGTAATACTTTACGGTTGCGAAAGTTGGAATACGACCATAGCAGATGAACATAAATTATGTGTGTTTGAAAGTAAGGTTTCGAGAAAGATATACGGGCCGAAACGGGACGAGATGACTGGAGAGTGGAGGAGACTGCATGATGAAGAACTCCACGGACTGTACGATTCACCAGATGTAAAAATAATGAAATCGAGACGACTAAGGTGGACAGGCCATGTAGCTCGGATAGGGTGAAGCGAAGATTATATTCTATCCTGGTTGGAAGGCCGGATGGAAAGAGGCAATTGGGAAGACCGACACGTCGTTGGGAGGATAATATTAGAAGGGATCTTCGAGAAGTAGGTGTTCGTGATGAAAACTGGCTTGATACTGCCCAGGATAGAATCCAATGGCGAACGTTTGTTACTGCGGCGATGAACTTGCGAGTTCCATAAGCCATAGAGTTAGTTATAGTTAATTAGCCTTAGTTATTACTATATGGGAACTCTGTGCACTCCTTTCAAATGTTATTATCGGTAGGGTAGTTCAAGCTGTGAATCCAGAATACGCCACTTGTTAGAAATACCTAAATTGTTCTTTTCAAGAGAGAGCACCATCTTTTCTTTCCTCGTCGTCCGCTAAAATTATGTCCGCCAAGAACCTTGCGTTGTCTTCTTCAAAACTATACGGTGTTATGTATAGATCGTTACTTATTAATATTCGATTTTTCTACACATATGTCGCACAAACCTGCATGAATACTTCCATGCCGACACTAGTAAAAAATACAAGTGTGCTAAACAGCATACTAAAAACATAATAAGTATTTACTTGAAGTATCTACTACATACTAGTTGCTATGCGTACTGTTTTGAAGCATTTACTTGGAAAACTAGTAAATACTACAAGTTTGAGTAGACTTTACTTTTATGCATACCAATCCAAGTATTTACTTTAAAAACTGCTAGTAAATACTTTTACTTGTCTTTATGCGTACGGCCCATTAGCTTGAGAGAATGGATCCGAACACCAAAATAACTAAAAAAAAATAACAAAAAAACTTTAAAAAGACATACTTTTCCTAAACAATTCGTTCTAAAGAGTAAAAAAATAATTTTGTTTATGCACGACTAAACAGAAAAGCATTAGGCGCTCCAATTCAAGACTTATAAAGTGGCTGTGTATGAGAGCACGCCTCATACTTTTCTTTTCCGCCATGGATAAACAATATTATTTTTTACTTTTTAGTACGAATTGTTTAAGAGAAGTTTATCTTTAAAAATATTTATTATTATTACTATTATTTGTGACAACATAAATATGTAAATGTTCTCTATTAATAAATTTAGGAAAGCGAGTCAAGCAAGGCAACATGAAAATTTTAATTATATTTAATACTTCTTTAAAAACAAAATCTGTTAGACTATTTTTCTTTGCAATTTGTTAAGAAATCGTGACAAGGAAATTTCACTCATTTGTCTCAAAAACGAAGATTTTAATCTTTTAGATTTCACCATAACCAAAGATAATCTTCCTTTATCGAAAAATGCAAAACACAATTTTTGTTCTTGCTTTAGATGACATTTACATCGTCCCACCCACTATTTAAACGTCCTTTATGTGTTATAAGATTAACCTCCAACAATTTGACATTTTTTTTCTCCAGTTCCGCTTTGTCTAACATGACGTCGTGTCTAAATTTGACAAGTTTCCTGCATTTCTTTTACATGGCATGAAAATTATTGCTAATTATGCTTTACTGTTACGCCAGCTGGCAGTAGGAGTATATTAAATCACGATATTCATTACTTTTCTTATTTTTTAAAAAGATCCTTTTGTTTGTATATCCATGGCTTCATTTACGGAAACAGGAATACGTAATATTCTGAGAAGACGAAGAAAAGGAAGCGCAAAGATTTTTTTTATTCATTTTGAAGAAAGAAGAAGAAGCAAATGAAGGTGAAAGGAAGCTTGTTGCAAGGTCAGTGTTACCAGGTCCGCACCTTTAAATAAGTAGGCCTTAAGGGTTTCCGTTACATGAATATAAAATGACCTTGGAAGAGAAAAAAAATGTCTCCATCTAGTTGTAATATGCATAAACAGAGACAGCTATCACGTGCTTCTAAAAAAAACGTATTTTAAGGTTTATTTTTTCGTGATTATAATGGCTCTTAAGAAGTTTTCCACCAAACTGGAACAGTCACACAGTGGCGGCGGCGGCGAAAATGCATGAATGTTAAGAAACCGTTACAACTGTTTCATCTTCATCTCGCGTTGACTCCTTCCTTTACGTGTTTCTGTTATGCTCATAACTGGATATGCATTCACAGTCACTACTGCCTGTTATGTGTTACATCATATTCACGGTTTCCTAGCACGTAGAAGCCAGGGTTAATGTTAACTGCTTATACAGTATGTCACTGTGTCGAGTTCGCTTTGCGTAATTTTTCGTTTTCATTTGTATGAAAATTTTTGCGTGTGCAATGAAATTCTCCGAGCTTAACAAACCATATCATAATCGAGTCATATGCGTGAAAGTGTGAATGACTATTTTTAGTCTACACGGAAATTTATTTCGTTAGGAAATACTGTTTTATTTCTCCTTTGCTTGAATTACGTTAGACATAAAACATTTTTGTCGTGAGAATTATCCACTATCAAGCTTTTCTGCAATATCAGAAAGAGGGGGAGATGAAGTTAGGCATATTTTTTACACGTTATTGCGAAGAGAAATAAAAGAGATGTGGTAGCGTTATTTTCACAAAATATATATATAAAAAAACATTATATTTTCATTTTCTAAATTCGTTATATTTTATATCTTTTACGGCAGAAAACAAAATGGAGCTAAAATTCCCACGTAGTTAATGAAATTTTAATGGCAAAAAGAAACTAGAATGGATTTAATGCCAAGAACGCACATCCTTTTCACATTTTCTTTTTCATTTCTAACATTTCCTGCCCCGCCACCAAATTTTTGGTCCTTGGTTATTTTTAACTTTGTTTATCCATCTGTAATGCAGGCTAGCGAATCAACAAAGCAGCCAAAGAGAAACTGACTTCAGATTTGCGTTCAAAGACTGATTGATCCGGCTGTATTTTAATCTGGGTAGGGCTACATCACTTCTTTATGATATTGTTGTATTATATGCACTCAACACCTAACGCACTCTAACTCGTAAACGGTAGGAGATAGCGAGAAACTGACTTCACATTTCGTTCATCGACCTTGATGCATCCGGTCTTTTTTTGATCTAGTGAGACGAAGCCTTTCCTCCCTCTAGCCCCAAAACTTGATGTATAATTAGAAGATATCTTCCGCCAACTTCTCAAATTTGTTTGTGTCGATTTCGATCAGATAAAATTCATTGCATGGGCGGTAAGTGCTGTGTCAATTTCGAATCTACAAGATAAAGTCTGCAGAAGTACGGCCCAACTTGAAGTCAGGTCTTCATCAGTGCTTGTAATGATGGTGAAAAGCTGATCAAATTGAAGAAAAAAAATTCTCATTGAGTTGCCGTAAGTATTATTTCCGCTGTTTCCAGGATTTGGTTGATCCACTACTAAGCCCAACTGCTGGCAAAACCCATACTGGATTATTATTATTTTCGTTGAATCAAGTTTTCATCTTTCTCGTGTCTTTTGATCTGCTACTTAGAGGCTATTCGGTCGGTATGTGTAACTAAAAAATAAAGTCCATGCGTTTAAGATTGATAGGTCAATGTGAATGTGGATGAATTTACCCACTTCTTCCACAATGAATTAATTTCTTTCGGGCTGGCACCGTAAACATAGGACTTACGTGTTGATTTAGTACATGTCAGGACATTGTAAAACTTGTAATCTATCATGGTCAACTTTCTGAAAAGTCGTCTATCTTCTTCTCACTCGATTTAATAGTTGTTGGTCTGAGCTTGTTCTCCTATATTTTGCACATTTCTAAGGGTTACTTAAGGTCTCTATTTCTTGAATTCCAATCGTATGGGTCTACAGAAACGAGTGGATGTTTGTTACCTCTTTCTACATTAACGATATTTTGATCCAAAAACAAAGCGCATACATCATATTGTGTTTTGGAACAACTTCGTATGCACGAACATTTCACATTAAATATATTTTCAAGAAACGGGCAAGGATGAGCAATGCTTTTTTTTTCATTCATGTATGTCAAGAATGAAAGTACTACAATATGACGATTTTTGGTGGGACTCAGTAGTAGGACTTTTTTGTAGCTCCATGATAAAATTACATTTTCAATAAATTGTAAGGATCATAAGAATCCTAGCTGACATCTACATCTGCACGAACTAAACAGCCACCATCATAACGAAAGCCACCTTTACTACCAGTAGTTATATGCGGTTGACCCTACTTGGACAGACAAAGAACTTAGACAAGAAGGTTATGAATTCACTAAAATCATCTGCATTAAATGCCAGTCAGACCCCACCTATCTTTTTATTGTCCTCACTCATCACAGGAAACAATAAACGACCTACTTACACTCGAAGCGTGTATCTATCTTAATTTAATTCTTTTATTTATGGTCTTTAGGTCTCTAAGGCTCAGGCCGGGATAGGGGAGGGAAAAGGATTCAGGAAGGTGTTGGCCAAGGGCCACTATGTTGAAAGTGACATCCAGGTATATACCTATCGTAGAAGACATCGTATAGAACCTTCTCGCACCCAAGCACCTACACCAATCCGATGTGAAAAGGTTCAGAGCTATAATTCTCATCCCACGCAGCAATGTCCTAACCAACCTATATGTGGTTTCTGTTCCGGTCCTCACCCTACTCTACAGTGTACCAACTTGCAGCTTCCACCTAAATGCTCTACCTGCAATCAATCCCATCCGACTTACAGCTACCGTTGAAAAGTTCGACCTCCTCCTGAACCACTAAGCCCAACCTAGTAGTACTGCTCCGTGTCAACCAAATCCTGACTTCATCCAAGACAAACATCCCAGATTACAGCAATCTATTACGTCGAACAGCTCTTACCCTTTGTCACTCTCACACTGCAAAATGTCTAACCAGAGCAACAACCACACATCCTATACAACACACCCAAACTGCAGCCAAACAAGTCTTTCATGTTACACTTCAAGCTACCTATTCTGGCCCTTTCGTTTATTTCGTCATAGTACCACCTACCAACTCTACATAACTAGTCATCAATTAAAAACTTACATTTCATTATGTATATAAAAAAAATTGTTAATATCAATTCACTCCTAACGCCTAAATTACTTTTCGAATCACTTCTACTCGAGGAAAAGCCACAAGCTTTCATTTGAAACGAAACTCATTTCACCACAAACACCCAATGTAAAATCACAGGCTACACATTTATCTATGAAACGAACGCGATACCAGCACTGAGAGCAAATTGAGGTGTAACACTCGGACATAAACATTCAATCCCTCATCGTTCTCACCACATACCAAACTTGCAGCTACCTGAATATATAATTTCCACCGTTTCTTTCAATAACATGTACGTTACCTTAGTCACAATCTATGTCAGACCAGGCCATCCAATTCCTCATCAATTCTTTCAGTACATTTCAGATAACTTCCGAACCCATGATATCATGGCGGACATCAACATCTACAGTCGTTCAGATAGGCAAAGTGGTACCTACATTACAAACCACACCACAGCCATCATGCAACGACTTCCAAAACCTACACGACCTATGTCCCAAACAACTATTGACAGTTATTCTTTCAGCCAAAGTTGTCAATCACCCCACCATAAACATCCTGGAAACTGTACGCAGAAATCATGTTCCTGTTAAATTAACCTTACACCGACATCTTCCCAAATATCCCGCAGAACCTCCGACCCGCATCTCTACCCGATTCGATCTAACAAACTGGAATCAATACCGAGAATTCATCACTGATTACTGTACTTAGAACACAAACAGCCACCTACGAATGAAGAGGAACTATATCAAGTTTTACAGGACATAACATAAACCTTCAAGCCGCATCAAATAGATATATTCCGACAGCTAAAACATCACCTCACCGACTGAAATCACCACCGCAACACTCTCGTCAACACTACGGAGACTACTGGTATATACGCACTAGGAATCCAATCTTATCGCAACAGTATCGTCAGCTTAAAACAACAGTTCACAATTACCTGGAAGCTTAGAAACTACGTCAGTGGGTCAAAAATGCAACAAACGATTCACCAACCACATCACCATCCATCAAAATTCTGAAAAAAGGTTCAATCTATTGACAGGACAACTTACCCACTTCTACAGTTCAACCAACCACTTTTGACGGACGTAGAAAGAGATAGCGCATTCGCGGTGTATTTACAAGAGATATTCACACCACCATAAATACACATGGAGAGAAACCACTCTGCAAGTTGATTAAACCTAGGATAACAAGTACTGCGACCTAGCATCGATCATCACATCAACGAAACGCAGCCTCTCACTGAATCAGTCACCGTAGAAGATGTTATTTCCATTAGAATACGAAAGAGAAATACAGCTCCAGGTATGAAAGGAATTACGACGTACAGACACATTAAGGAATTACCATATCGACTTTTCCTACTGATAGCAGCCATATATGACTTCATACTACCTACAGTATATATATATAAGCGCAAAGGAAACCTCCAAAACATTAGTATTTCTACAACACAACAAGCCACCCGAATCCGTTTCCTCAAATTTCCTCATTCAGGTAAACCCAACCCTTAGTAAAATCTCGCCGTCCGGGTAGCCGTGCGGTCAACGCTGTAGGCCAACGACTCGAAGATCCCGTGCTCAAGTCTCGGCAGTGGCATGGGTGTGGATTTTAATAGCTAAGGGGCGAATCGTGACGGACCGAAGTTCACAGTTACTAGACTGGCCCATATAAAAATAAAGTTTACCAAAGTTTTATCAGTAAAATCTTGAAACGTTTCATTGTTAAACGCCTTCACACCCACCTTCTCCCCGACCATCAGACAGGATTCAGACCAGGCTACAGTATTCAGGATTAACTGTTACGACTCACTAACCATTTTAATAGTTGTAAACCTTCCCACTTGTGCTCTTTGACATAGAAAAAGCTCTTGATAAAGTCTGGCATCATGGCTTACTGCATAAATTGCGACAACTTCATCTCCCTCGTGCATACCTTAGATATATTTACAATTTTCTCACCGGCCGACTCGCCTATCACTAATATTAGTTCATTCCACATCTTCCTCCACAATGGTGTTTCAAGGTTCCGCTCTGTCACTTATGCTTTACATGCTCTTCTGTACAGATCTGCCTACCATACCATTTAATATTCACCTCTGTCAGTACGCGGACGACACAGCATTCTTAGCAACTACACAAACTATCCAACGGATAAACAGAACCACGCAGACTGCTATTGAAGCTTTTAGTAGCTGGTGCTTCAAATAGCAACTAAAATCAACGCTGACAAAACCTAAGCTATAGTTTTCCTACCTCCAAAACAACGATCACGTGTTCAACGCAACCCTTCACGCTTACAACTTCATGTGTAAGGTACAGCAATAAGACGAACGCAAACTGTCAAATATTTAGAACTGACATACGATTATCATCTCACCTGGATACCACACTTAAAATACCTCACCACTAAAACTTACAATCGTCTTAATCTACTCAAGCGTTTAACAGGCACAACCTGGGGTTTAGTACCCAAAACCCATATTTAAACACATATAAAGCTTTCCTTCGCCCAGTATTCACGCCGCGTGGCTTCCCGCACCAATATCCTTCTACAGAAAACTAAAAATGTTTAAATGCCTCGCCTTTCGAATTGGATACAGAATTAAACTTCTTAGCCCCACCGCAGACCTCTATGCACGAATTGATTTCCCCCATATCATCTTTCATTTAGAAACATTACGCACCCGCTATATTATTCAACGCTATGAAACCTAACATCCACTGCTATTAGACACTATGTTTCAAGACTCGAAATAGACTCTCAACTCTACAAGATAATCCACTCCCCCCCCCCCTCATAATCAGTACCTACCTCAAAACTCTCAACCGCAACGACTCTGACATACTGGAACTTACCCCTTTCTCTCACCCACGCCCAGTTGATCATATCATACCATCAAATGCACAGTAATCCATCTTGAACCTATAGGGCTCACCCATGTTTCTCATTAGTGCCCCGAGCCACCGGGAACAGATGATAATATGCATTGTGGCGTGCACGCACCTCATCAGTACATGAAAATCAAATTCTACCTAGATAAAGATTGCGATGGAAAATTGTAATAGTCCTAAATAAGATTAAAGAAATAAAGTATTATTATGAACTCTTTGGTCCTCAAAGACCATCTCCAAATTCCTAATCCCCCACACCACTTATACCTTTTTCCAATAAAAGGACTCTAACCCTTGAAGTTGGTAAAAGTCACAGTTTTACCGTGGCTCAAAAAGCGAAGTAATGATAGAATGTGGTTTCCATGGGAATTTGAAAATGCTTCATGTTTTAGTGTGCCTAAATCCTTCAGAGTAATTCTCTTTATCACATTTAGTATTAACCGAGTGAACCGTTCTCATGTAAAGCTGATTACTTTTCTTTCAACCCTCGAAGAAGGTTTCCAACTAACCACAACGTAAATACTACTAGTGTTCATACTGTGTTAGCCTACGACACTTTCCATTCGTCCAAATTTTACGGTTTTCTTTTTGCCTTAGCGCACAATTTTTCCTTTAAAATATACATTTTATGTACCTCCTTCCTCTTCCTCCTCTTTCCTCCCACCATATTTGCAACTGCATCCTTCCTCCTATGTCTTTAATCTTTCTTCTTCGTTTTCTAAATTATCTCCTGTATCTCTTCTCACGCACTACTCTCATTCTCTTCAGTATTTCTTCATTCATATCGTATGCGGCAAGGGAATACAATGGAAAATGGCTTCTCTAATTTGAAACAGAACCGGTTCGCACCATCTTATCATTAGAAAAGAAAAATAAGCAAATAGTCAAGCCGAGATTTGAACCATAGACCCTTGTCCATCAACTTATCTACATGAAACACCGGGAGAAAATTCTCTCAACAACTTAAATTATTCGTTCATGTTGACTTCTGGTCTCTACTTCGAAATTTCACAAAGACAAGTTTTGTTTTTGTTGACGTGTATCATGTTCGCATAATCTTCGTATATTGTTCACATAATCAAATAATCATACTTTGTTATGATTTGCGTGTGATATGTTTGTAACTGTTACTTGTTTAATGCTTCACATATTTAATTAAAATTCTTTTTAACCCTTTCTTTGCTTGGCCGGAATTCTCTTCTTAAGACAGTGTTTAATTTGTAGCGGGGCATGATTAGGATTTGCCCCTCTCCGTAATATTCCCTGGCTCTGCTTTGCAAAATACCCCTCAAGCCTGGGTTTGACCTGT
The DNA here is from genome assembly GCA_022664845.1 of Lepisma saccharinum. Taxonomy (NCBI): domain Eukaryota; kingdom Metazoa; phylum Arthropoda; class Insecta; order Zygentoma; family Lepismatidae; genus Lepisma; species Lepisma saccharinum. The sequence goes on from JAGDQP010001863.1 coordinate 107,942, forward strand.
CTGTCAGCTTCAAGTGCGAAGTTTGACGAAGCAGAATTGTGATCTGTAACCATAAATAAGTAATTCTCATTTACTGGCTTCTACGACGTTGTAGGAAGTGTCTGATTTTCGGAAACGAATAGGACTTAATAAGTCCAATCCTTGCTTTATCAATCATCCCATCATGAATAAACAATAATTCAGCTCAGTATTTTACATTTTAGAATTGGTCTGTGCTCAATTTTTAGAATAGCAATGAGAAAACGAGAAAATGTAAACGTGTCCAATTTATTCAAAGATAAGAGGGTGGGAAAGGTGTGTCCTTATCTTTATAGCAATAACCAATAGCTGAGAAACTACATTTAGCATAGAAAGGGATGTGAGATCAGATATTTCGTTTCTCAAACAGGCAAAACTACACGATAAAGAAATGGAAGTTGTGTTGCATAAGCAATAAACTTTGCATTATAGTGAATTTATTCGTCCACTGTACAGGAGTTTTTAATTTATTTTTGTCTCAGCGACCGAGTTCGAACCCAGGATCTCCTTAGGATTACTAGTCTGTAATGTCCAGAAAAATTCTAGTAGCTTAGCTACTGCCCAGAAAATTTAATTAATAACTGCGTACATTCACAGAAATAAACATAATACGCATTAAATAGAATTTATAAATTTTACATCTGAATAGATGGTAACTAAACTAGAAAGAAAATAAATTCCATTTTCTATTTTTTTATTATTATTATTATTATTATTATTATTATTATTATTATTATTATTATTATTATTATTATTATTATTATTATTATTATTATTATTATTATTATCGGAGAATGGACAATAACTGTATAGTTTCTAACGAACTTTATCGCTTTCCCATATGTTGAACTACTGCGAGGTAAGCAGAGCTAATTCAAACAAGAATTATAAGGTGTCATTATTTTAAAACGTAAATTTTTTTTTAATAGTCCTGGTTTTGTTATCAATTTCAATCAGTTATAAGGTTTACTCTTTCGGATAACGTGTCACAAATTGTTGGTTTCATCAACTTTTGTAATTCGTATTTAGAACCATCTTTCACATGAAGCCAGTTTGTCTCTGAAGAATATTTTCACTGCACAAAACACTTCTACACAATAATAAGCGGGATAGAGAAGAAACAATATTTGTTATTTATCTTCCTGCCTTTTGTTGTTGTACAATAATAATAGTGTATTGTCGTTGCATACCATAGGAATCACTGTGATTACATCCTTCTCTTTTAATTTCAAGCTGTGAAACAGAAAAAGAAAAAATTATAACAAATATTTTAGAGAACAACTCGTTATACAATGATAGAAGAATGTTTTATGTGACGTGCCAAAGGAATTGCGTGATGTTTTCACACGCGTGCAAAGATACGTTCGGTTGGTGATTGAAGCGTTGCAAATAGTCGATAACACGGAAAAAGCTGGTTTCGATTTCCTTAATACTTGAGGCGTAAGATGATACGTCAGGTATGATGCTGGTGAACGAAAAAAAAAAGGGAGATTTGCTTGAATGTTTTTTCTGTTTTGTACTTCAGTAATGAGTGTTATTGATGTTGGGGAAATGCTTATTTCTACTTCAGAATTGAAGTCATACTTTAATAGGTCAGTAAAATGCATTGCCGCCATTAACGGGTGGATAAGGGGACGCGTCTCCCAAAATAATTCATAAATGGGGAACAATGGGGGGAGGGTACTCATATTTATAGAAAATGCCTGCTGATGGTAAAGTTTTCAAGGCGCAGACGTTATAGAATCTGGCAATACCAGCCTAATATATGTGCTAACCACAAACATATTCAATCGTCACATTAGATCTATGCTGAATAATGATTCAATATTGGTATATCACGCAACCTAAAAGTGTATCTATGAATCTGGTGTATCAACTTATTCTATAAGTAATGTCGTATGGGCGATGACGCCATCTGACGAGCGAATAGTGAAGTAGACGGCACGTGCCATTAATGAGTTAAAAAGGGCACTTGATTGTGCAGTAGTGTGTAGAAGAAGAAGGTCTACTCCACGTCATGGAAGTGTGGCTTGTGTTTGATCAAGGCAGTGTCGGAGGACCACATACGGCATGTCATGCTGTATGAGTTTCACCAGGGCCATCCAACCAGCGCAGCGGCACGAAACATCAATGCCGTATATGGTAAAGGTCCTGTGGATGTGCGAAAGTGCCAGAGGTGGTTCCAGAAGTTTCGGTCTGGGGACACTAGCTTCATTGATAAGTCACGAGAAGGGAGGCCTGTGTAACTGGACAACGATACCCTGAGAGCAGCGGTAAAGGCAAATCCAATGCAAACTGTTGAAGAATTGGCCAGCGAACTCCATGTCATTCATTCGACCGTTCATCGTCATCTGCAGGACCTTGGGTACGTGTCGAAACTCTGAAAATGGGTGCCCCGTGCGTTAACGCCTCAATAGAAGCAGTAACGAGTTGGCATCTGCTGTTCCCTGCTCACCCGTCACAGACGTGAGCCATTTCTGGACAGAATGGTGGTAGGGGATGAAATATAGACCATCTACCATCACATTACACCCAAACGGCAATGGGTACCTAAGGGGGGGGGGGGGGGACAGGAACTGTGCCAAAACAAAATCTCCACCCCTGCAAAGTGATATTTAGTGTTTGGTGAGATATCCGTGGGATAATCTATTTTGAGCTCTTGCCACGTAACCAGACCATCAATGCAGATGCATAATGCCATCAGCTTGAACGCGTACGGACTTCATTGTTGGAAGAACGTCCTGGTCTGGTTAATCGCAAGGGTGTGCTCATCCACGGTGATAACGGGCGTCTTTCTCTTTCGCGGCTTGCAAAACCACTTTTCCGGAAAAAAAACTGCAAAATGAGGATGACGTGGGACAAACAGTGACCCAGTTCTTTGCTTGCAAAACCGGTAACTTCTTTCAGTGGAGATTCAACAACTGAACAACTGGTTGACCGGAAGCAGAGTGTTGTGGAGTCCGATGGAGACCATTTTCCTGACTAACGGCAGTGTTACAGGTAAGTTATCGTTCTCTTTCTCATGGTGCAAAAATACGACTTTACTTATAGGATAAGCTGATTCGTTGCTGTCCGAATTTGCATAGAAATGAACTTCATAATCAACAGTATTCTGGCGAAAGTGACAGGCCCTTCAAACTTCAAAGTAAGGTAAGTCTTCTCCATTCATCTCGTTCTTTTGTTTTCCTTTTTAATTCATTATACGTTTATCTCCCTCAATATTGCGAAGAAGTTGTATTCGTCTTCTTCCTATTTCTCTTTTTCCCTCACTCATACCTTCAATTGTATTCCTCATTATCAATCTCCGCGCGGCCAATGTCCTAACCAGTTTTGATTGTTCGTCGCTCTCTACTCCCTTCAGAACTTTTTCATTTTTTCCATTCTTCTCCATGTTCACATTTTAAAGGTTTCCAATTTTCTTTCTTCATTCTTTCCTAGAGTCCACGTTTCTGCTCCATACAAAACGTTTAATTAATCTCTTTTTCACCTCTTTGTTTAACGATCCGCAGGAGAGAGTCTTCTCCTTAGTGAACACGTTTCTCCATCATTATTCTCGCCTTTAACTCTTCTTCACATTCCATAGCCTCACGTCTAATTCTTACCAATTACTTGGATACATGTTCTGCTTTTTCTCTTACATATTAAATTTGATGTGTTTTTTTTTCCATTACCATCCGTTTTGTTTTTTATTTACATTTATTTTTATTTCATGTTCTTCACAGTTTTACTGCAGCTGTTTTAATATCTTGTTAAGTTTTGTCTCATCTTCTCCAAGAAGAACCATCTCATCCCCAAATCTAATGTCTTTCATTATTCTTCACCCGATCGAAACGCCCCCTTCCCTTTCGAAGAATATTTCTAAAACCTCTTCTAATAGATATGTTGAATAAAGTGGGCGAGATACAACGTCCCTGTTTCGATTAATTGCTGTTCGTTCTGATGAGTCGTCGTGCATCTTTACCCTCATTCTCTGACTTATGTGCAAGTTCCTTCTAAGTCTTTTCATTCCAGACTTGCATTGTTCAACACTTCCAAAACATATCGTAACACAGAAACGAATAAGTCAAAGATGGGAGACAAAAGGACAATTATGTCAATGTGCGATTTAACATAAAAATCAGAATAAATTATAATTTAATGTTCACTGTGAGTAAATATTGAATTTTCACTGTAAGTCAAATTTTGATAACTTGTGTGCACTTTGAAGGTTCAAAACATACGGACATGTGTAACTACTTCTCGTAGCTTAAGAGAAAACGTTCGTCAGGGACAGGAATAGAAGCCGGGTAGTGTCGATATCCTTCGCCTTAACGAAGTGAGGCACGAAGGACACACGATATAAGTAGTGAGTTTTATATGTTACTTTATGTGTGAGTTTAATGTTATCAGGGTATATTGTGGATAAAATGTAGTAATCTTGAGAAAGAAGTACACAACGAATGCACAAAATTTCTGTACACACAAAAAAAGAACCACGATAACTCCAAACACTTCTTGTACACTTTATTTACATTTCTTGTGCACACAAGTAACTTTCAGGATAGATCTGTATAAAAAGCTATTCAAGGGATGTGTTATGTACATTGATAACCATAAATATCAGTATGCAACAAATTGTCTAGTAGCAACTGATGCCGTAACTCAATTTCTACAGCGTTGCATTTGCATTCGGTACTTTTTTTTTCGATACCTGAGCCCTACCATCTTGACTGAGTTTGTTCCAGAATTTTCCCTCAATCACACCTAGCAAATACTGGGATGGTACTTCCTCAACTTGGGACCTGGCCGCATCCTTTACCTAGTGATGCCCACGAGGCGAGAGGAGACAGAGAGAAATGTCTATGGGAAACGAGACGATACAAACCTCCCGTAATTTATACTATACATATCTTTTCGAGACAAGACAGAGTCTGGACAAGACATATTCGAGCCTCAATATCGTCTCGTGGGCAACACTACCTTTACCCTGTCCTTTGTCGATCTAGCCATATATGTTATAATCTAAGGAATGTATCTTTAAATAAATTTTAATTACTAAAACATAAAAAGTTTCAAAATCCTCTCCAAAATTGTTTGTTTTGACACCTAATGTGAGCTTTCAAGTAATAGTTGATTGAATTTGACACGAAGTTGTTATATCTGTTTTTTCCATCTGCGTTTTCCCTCTTTAAATCTTGAGATATAAATTAAAATACATTGTTCAAGTTTTGTATGTGCGAGTACCTATTAATTAATCCCTGGTCAACTACCTTCCGACACCATCTCACCTATCCTATCCTGGCCTGAGCCGAGATGCCTGAAGGTTATCAAATAAATTACAATTTCAGTGTGCCAGTATATTGATAAACAAGTTTGTAATATTTGAGACAGGAGGAGAATCGTTAATATTTTTATCCGCCACGAGCAACTTAGATCTATGGATGTCGTGGATAAAGAATAGAGAACATTCTAATGTCATGACGTCTACCATCCGGTCATCAGCTACGGAAGCAACGTAAACAAGACGGTAACACCCCAGTCACCGACTGCATGCTTGTAATGAAATACAATAGACAATAAATATCTCCGCAGTTGCCACGTCAAATAGCTATCATTTTGCGTCTGTTAGTTGTTAAATTTTAAATTTTCTTTCTTTCACAAAATAAATTCAATTTACGTATTAGAATGATTTTAAGGTTTTAAATCTACAGAAAATAGTGTAGTTTTATATCTAGTTTAGTTTTCTCACCATTTTGACCGAAAACTAAGGATTTTTTAAACGTCAAAGCCTTTCTAGACACTCAGCGTTTATCTACCCATGGTAACTAATACTTTTTTGTTCAATTTAATGAAAGTATACTACTCTGAGGCCGGGAAACCGGGACAGGACCGGGAAACCGGGAC
>JAGDQP010001864.1:0-17559 GCA_022664845.1 Lepisma saccharinum
AGTGTTTTAAAAAAACGGGAAAAATTGGTCGCCGGAAAAAAACGTTTGTTTTTATTCAATTTTTCGTGCTACTTAGGAAAAGAACGTTTTTTTTACTTTTACGGGGTCCCTGACAACATTTTTTGATCAGTGAAATAGTTAAAAGGTTAGTTGATGTTCAAAACATACATATAGAAAAAAAATACACAGTGGGACCGCGTCTGAGAAAGTTTTGAAGCAAAATGTGTTTTCTGGGTCTGAGACAAAGATACCTAAGGGCCAGAAGTGAACAGAACGTTTCTCTCATGTACAAGGGTGCTAATGACAAATATTGCATTCCTAATGTAAATTGAAAGTGTTTTGTACATTTTTTAACATAATATCATCCGATTCAATGCATTAGGTGTGTTAGGTAGTGGATATTGGAGATAAAAAAAACAACAATTTCGTCAATAAAACCACAGTTTTTTACTTCGTGGAAAAAAACAATTTTTCCCTTTTTTTTTCAAAACTTCCGGTTTTTTCCCGGCCAAAACACTATACAGAACAGATCCAGGGGCTGCTTTCATGGAAGAGATGCAATGAGACGTTTATACTTCACTAAGTAATTGAAAAATATAACATTTTTATTTAAATGATTTTATTTATGAAGTGTTTTTTTTCGGCGGAAAATGAATTTATTTATTTCCAACATAAACAGGCTGAGCTACAGCAGGGACGTAACTAGTGAGGAGCAGAGAAACAGGATTCAGGAGAGCTACTCGTAATTTCGTAATGGCGCAATTTCGTAACTTATTATTTTATATTCAAAGAAAATAAGTTTCATATTTAATTACAATGCATTCTGCATACCTTTGGAACAATTTATATATATTTATATACATATAAAACAGATAGGAACGTCATGTTAAACTGCAAGGTTCGAGGTCGAGGTTCAAGTCCGACGGCGAAGTCGAGGTTCAAGTCTAATCTCAGGTCGAGGTTAAACTACCATTTTAACTAATTTCTCTATTTATATTACGAATGGAACCTCCAAATCCTTAGCACCCTTGTACACGAGAGAAACATCCTGCCCTCTTGTGGCCCTTAGGCATATTTGGCTCAGACAGGATACTTTAATAATGCTCCAAAACTTTGTCAAATTCAGTCCCAATACTCTTTTTTGTCTAAATTTATATTCTGAACATGAACGAACTATCATTGTAACTATTTTGTCTATTTATATTACGAATGCAACCTCCATCTCATTAGCACCCTTGTACACGAGAGAAACTTCTTGTTCTCTTGTGGCCCTTAGGCATCTGTAGCTCAAACCGTGAAAACAAATAATTCTTCATAACTTTGTCAGAAGCAGTCCCAAAAAGTGACGTTATTGACGATTTTCTATTCATCTCGAATATTCACTACTTAGCACACCTTATGTATTTCTTATATAGGTTTAGCAAAAGTAGAGATTCTTACGGTAAAAATGTACACGAGAGAAACATCCTGTCCTCTTATGGCCTTTAGGCATCTTTAGCTCAAAGCATGAACACTTAAATAATGCTTCATAACTGTCAAGAACAGTCCCAAAAATGACTTTATTGACAATTTTTTTTCACCTCGAATATTCACTACTTACCCCATCTTATGCATTTCTTGTTTAGGTTTAGCAAAAGTAAAAGTTCTTACGTTAAAAATGTACAAAAAACTTTATATTTAAATTAGAAAAGCAATATATCTTATTGGCGCCCTTGTACATAACAAAGTTCCAGCCACTTAAGTCATTTAGGCATCTTTGGCTCAGACCGTGCAACATAAATAATGCTTCAAAACTGTTAGAAGCAGAGTACAAGAAATAATGTTTTAAGTTCTTCATTGATCATCAATTGTCGTTAGAGGGCAGTAAAAGTATAAAGTACATTACTATGTCATAAGGTATGTTAATAATTTCCGTTTTCCTCACTTTGGCGCCGAACTGAACCGGCGCCGCCAAAACGTAGCCTGCGCCAAAATGGTGGCGCCGAAACGTAGCGGACCCTTTAGTTAAAGTACTGTCCAATATTTACTATGTTAAATGTACTTCGGATGGTAACACTTTTATCTAGGTTTATTTTGGTGAAACAGGCGGTAACATGCAAGATTTTTTTATCAGCTCGGCGCGCAGGGCTGGGCAGCCATTTTGGCAACTTCCGGAGCACACTTGAAAACACTTCCTGTAGGAACAGCCCACTCTCGCTTATCCTGAACGATAAATAACAGCGAGAAGCGCTCAACCCGGCAGCTACAGTTTGGTCGTGGTCAAGCCGTTGGAAAGCTTATCTAAGGGTCGAAGGTTCAAACCCTGGCGTCGACTTTTTACATTTTTTTTAAAGAAAATTAAAGTTTTTTCGTTTTATATGTAAATACACAAAAATAAATTTAATAAAAGTTGTGATTTACAATTTTAAAAGATGCCACTAAAAGCTAGGATGTATATAAACCCACCAGGGCAGGATGCACACCAAGCGATAGCGAGGTGTGCAAGGGGGGAGGGTGCGTCCGAAGGGAGCTGGGCGGCGTTAGCCGCGGGGGGGGGGGGCGCAGCCCCCTGTTAGCGGTGGGCATACGCAAAAGTACTGTTTACTCAAAAGTGCTTTTTTTTAGGCAAAAGTTCTGTGCCGTACCGGAAGTGTTTCCAAGTGTGCTCCGGAAGTTGCCAAAATGGCTGCCCAGTCCTGCGCGCCGATCTGAAAAAAAATTCTTGCCGGTAACATACCTTCTGTCTCGCTGGGTCTTCTGGGTAAATTAAATGGCCGAACTTCCGGAAAGGCACCTTCAATGGTACCTTCGTGAAAGGTGCAATAAAAGGACCTTCGCGACTCTTCCTTTAGGTTTCGAACGACCTTCAATATGGCGGCGACGAAGGAATAGGTGCTTTTGAAGGAAAAGGTAGCGATTCTGAACGCCCCCGTAGTGTTTACACATCATGGTTGTCCTCCTCTGTAGACAAGTCTCTGCCATTTTGTTCCGTTCTCCCAGGAGTTCTGTTTGTTTAGAAAACAGGAAACAATGTGTTTTACCATTAACAAGCTTCGGAGAAAAATAACAGCTAAGCCAGTGACTGCTATTTTTCATCGATTGTAGCAGTCATAGCAATTTATCCCATGTAGCAGTGGAAAACAGCTGTTACGCTAGTTTTGCCCATCTCTATTTCGCACCCATTTTTGAAGATTTTACTTTTTTTTTTTTGCTTTCTTTGTGTATTGTATAGATTGTGTATATCCCTTCCAGATATCAAATCCAGCATAAAGTAGATTTTCACATTTTTGGCGTTTATTGCCTTCTTCAAACTGCCGATTCAATTAATACCTAGACACACCATTCTGCAGTAAACGCACATTAGTTTTCGGTATATCGTTAAAATGGTTATCCAACAGGAATTCAGACCATGACTGTCGCCTCGAAAGACTATTAACTTCAGCTAGGATAATGTTTCTGAAATCCACCTTCTAAGACGTACGGCAACCGAAGGGGGAACCAAGTGGCTGTGACCCAGTTGTTAAGCGTTGGCTTAGCATTTGGAAAGTTGTGGGTTCTATCTCAGCGGTAGACAATCCCGAATCAGGTTTTTCGAGGATTTTTCTGTCTTAGAAGGCAAATGCCGGGATTGTACCTTCAACTTACGCTGTGGCCGACACACACATATCCCTGCCCCTTCCCTGCAGATAGCTGTAATCAACTGTCGTTAAGATCTGGGATATGACTTGTTGGAACTAAAATAATAAGAACATCAGAGTAGATAATTAGTAGAAATTCAGTTTGTAATTTGCACATGAAAGAAAATGTATAGGGCCACACGGTATAAGTATTATAAGGGGCTATAAACATTTGCTGAGATGAAATAAAAATTTGAAACTATTGTTGGTATTTGGGAAGCGCCAGAAATGTTAATATATACCAATATAAGCTCCATGCAAGTTTTTAGGTAATAGTTTTCAAAAATGGAAGAAAATTAATTTGAAATAAAAATTGGACAATAATAACTACGAATTTCAATAGCGCAATTAGTTTAATCCCGAGGAAAATGCAAATTATATCGTTTTGTAGCATAAAGCTAAGGCTTTCTCATGAGCACATATCCAACAGAATAGTATATGTTGCTTGTGACTTATATTCCTGAACATACTTATCCCTCTATTCACAGGTCTGGGAAAGTGTGATCCTGAATGCGGGGAAGTAGGATCACGTATTACAATTGAAGAATTCTCTTGATTGGATCACTCATTGTTTTCCTTTTTATGAACAAATCCAGTAGCACATAAGAGCCAAACCAAGGGCCTACATTGAGAAGACTATCAGAGGTTAAGAGGGCACACAGAGGAGACCTTAAACATTGAATTAATTAAAGCACAAAAAGGTGTTCTAGGTCGTGAAGCGTCAAGAAGGTTTAATTTACCACACTAATTTCATATGTTATAGAATGGGAGTAGGCCAGTAAGAAAAAATGACACTAAATGTAGGTTGATAGCTAGTTATTGTACTGGCGGAGGAAGATAAACACACGCTACATTTACTGACGAACAAGAACTTGATGAAAACCTCAAATGTATCACCAAGTGGGGTTTTCGCTTCTCAAGCGAGGTATTGATTGCATTTCAGCAGTATATGCACGGGTCATTTGAAAAGATCTCGAAATTAAATACAAGACATGGGCACGTCTCTGGGAAATTGTGTTTATCTTTTTACATAGTCTCTCTTTTACACCAATACACTTGGTTAAACTATGTTTAAAGCCTTTATGTCATTGCTACTACTCCATTGACGAAAAATATTCCTCCCATGACGTTTCGAAGGCCTTATTTGTTAGGCCAAACTTGAGGTATGGCAAAGTATTACTTCAACTTCAAGAAGATGTGGAAGACTAACGGAGGTGAATAAAATGGATGTGGCATCAAATCATAATCTAACGCATTGATTCCTGGCACTGCAATGACACTTGTATGGTTGCGAGCATTGTCGTGATGCCAGATATTCTCTTTTTTTAAACCAAGCCTTTTTTGTTATTTTTACCTTTAGTTTGTCTGCCGATGGTATTCACCATTATTGGTTTTACCTTGCGGAAAGTAGTCAATGAGAAGAATACATTTTGCAACTCCTCCAAAGAAATACTATAACTTTCCGGCAGTCTTCACACACACACGGCCTTCTTTGGAGGTGGAGGACCAGGGTGTTTCCACGACTTTGACTGCTGTTTCGTTTCTGAAGTGTAGTAAAGTACCCATGTGTGATGGTAGTTATGAAAGGACATAAAAATGTAAATTCATCACATTTCCTCAGCAATTGATGGGAAAATATTGCAATGTGCTGCCGTGAATACACTTTCCCGCACTATGTTCCACCTACCTCGAATCCCGGGTAAAAGTGATCGCGATACCTTTCATCACAATATTACTTTGCCAAAGTATGAGTTATCATTACCGTATAATTATACATGTCCATTAAAGCTAAAACACAGTTTCTAGTTTTGGTAAACTCTCAATATTCTATCCAACTATCTTTTTAAATATAAGCATTTCCACCCCTCCAAAATATACTGATCTTACTTATCCCGCCTAACCCTACTTTCTAAAAACACTGTTTAATAACAATTAATACGCTTGATAAAACATGATGGTAATTCATATTTTGTTGGTAGCAAAGCGCTACCGGTAAACAACGATATCAAAATTACGCTGATAGTATTTTAGTTGTTGTTGTTCATCTAATTTACATCCAAATCTATAGCACTTCGATCAAAGAATGTTTAATAAACTAAATCAGAGCAAAAAAGAGAACTTTTTAATATTTTCATAAAATTTAACCCGGCGATACTAACGCTTAACATTACCACCACGAGTACTAGCGCGTAGTCTGTCAGCAACCACATTTTTTTCATCTGCAGAAAATGATGTTGTAGACCAATATTCATTTAAACTAAACTTTTATTTTCTTACAATCTACATACGCTGAAAAATGAGCCCTTCCTTATTTACTCTCTGCTATCACAGTCCACACAGCACATTGCGTGATGCTCTCCACAAATTGATGTGTTGCAGTGTTGGCAATAGTATCTTGTCATTTTTCTCTACACTCTTGGACAGAAAACAAAACCTTGCGCTTTCTTGGTTCTTTAGGCACTCAACTATCGGTATGAACCTGCACTTTTAAGAATTTCTGCCACGTAAGTGAATGAGAACGCAGGACGAATATCATAGAAAAAGTTATGGTAATCCTAAAGCTTGGTCTCACAGACTACGTTTCACAAATTCAAGGGAAACAATATGCGGGAGCGAAAAAATCGATATTTCACATTAAACGGCAAAATGAAGATACTGAATGCCTCGGCATTCATCGCCCGAATGTGTTCAAAGCGTTGAAGTTTTAAGAACTAGCGTAGCCTGACAGACGAAGCGTTAGGATTGCAGGGTTAAAGTAAGGCTACCATATTTTGAAATGCTTAAAGAGGATATTTTCTTCGAAAGACACACACCATCAGTTTATTCACAAACACGAAAACATTACATAATTCACACAATTTATAACCATATAACAATTTTAGTTCATAATTAGTAAGAATCCCATCTGTATAAGCATTAGAGGAATGTAGTTACCTGCGAAACACGAACAAACGAATGATGCGGAAATCACATGGACTGGAACTTGAAACTGTAACAACAAACGACTAACGCTTAGCGCATCGTCCAGTACTGCCCTCAGGCGCTTAATGATTTGAAAAGTGGTAACTTCGTGATCTCTGACCTATGGTGATTAGATAAAAGTAAACACCCGGACATTTCAAACGAAACTAAAAACTTGCCCGGACGCAAATTTCAGGGTCCGAAAAGAGGACATGTCCGGGAAAACCAGGACGTACGGTATTTCTAGTTAAAGACGATGCGTGATTGGAAGATTTTATACGATTTTTGTTTTTTTCTTATTTGCCTTAGCACCAGGGCAAGTTTTCGGTGCTATAGCGTTGAGAAAAACAAAAAGTCGAACTATCCTACTATAGATCACTAGTACATATATTCTATAAATACATGTATATTTAAACTTCCGTAAAAAATGGTTGATATCCATCACATTTAAACTTCAATTTTCTGTATATTTAGTGTAAACTTACAACCTGGTTTGTAGAATATCTGAAAACAACGATTACTCTTTAAAAAGTAAAAGCAAAGTGTATAGCAAATAATGACGAGCGATCGCAGAGAGATAAAAGTTATAATATGTTTTCTTTTCTATAATTACGAGATGTTTCCGTTGACAACAGAGTAGTGATGCAAAGGGCTAAAAAAACGGATTTATTTAAAAAAAAATAACGATTTCTTTTCCGGGAGACAACAAATATGCTAGTATGATTGACGAAATTAGTTTTATTGATTTTTCGTCACGAAATTCAATACTGAGCATATCTTACGCATTTCTGATTTCAATTTAGTAAAATTAATTGGCATACGTCGACTTTCGTTAAATCGACGGAAGCCTATTTTTTTTGGTAATTTTTTTACCTTTTTATTAAATATTCGCTAATTTCGGTTAGGTTTGGTTAATTTAGTTAAGTTTACGTTAGTTTAAGTTACGTACATTTGGCCTAGTATTTTAAAGACCTGGGTACAACCGGAAATTTTGAAGAAAAAAAAATGAAATAGTTTTTTTTCTACGAGGCAAAAAACGTGGTTTTATTGATGAAATCGTTTTTTTTCTTGCTTTTTCATCACGAATATTCACTACTTAACAGATATTTTGTGTTCTTCAAAAACTTCAATTAATAATTTAGCGAATTTAATATATTTCAAGGCTCTTACAACTTCTTAACGATTCGTAAATTCTTAACAAAGATTTGTCGGACTCACTCATTATGCTTTTTGACTCTCTGCTCTGGAATCTGGTTATAGGGGCTAGTGTACATATCGTTATGATCCTTTTGTTGGGTCATATAATATAGTAGGTAGAGCAGGATCGTGTTGTACCCAATACGAATAAAATGATACTAGGTTCGTGTTTATCCGACACCTTTTATTACAAAGTCTCCAATATAGATATAAAAGTTTCCACAATAAGTAATATAATACAAGTTCTACTATAAGTAATATACAATATGAGTATCCACAAGTCCGAATTATAAGTATAACTAGTTGTTCCGGACTTGTGTTCCTTTGTCGCTATTTTACTAAGTAAGTCACTTCTCCTAATGTGTTTTATCCTTGATAGACCCCGTACCAGGTCTCAGGTATTATGGTAGTTTTCTGCGAGGTGTAGACCCCGTACCGGGTCTAAGGATTTAGAAGGGAGAAGTGACCACTTGATTGTGATGCCGATTCTGTTTATCGGTCCTTTTTATAAGGTCTTCTTCTTCTTCCTCTGGAGGTGTGACCTAATGTTTCTTTATTCCACCGCCAGAGGTTTGTTGTTGTCTTCTGTTAGTGTTGACATAAACACTTTCTTGTGTTTATGTCACACTCACCTATTGACCTACTTGCTGTCCCATTACGTGTACATGTCGGTGCCGAGCTCAGTGCGGATAGGAAAAACAAAACAGTGTTTAGTGAGAAAGTGGAAAGCAAGTGTTGAGTATATAACGAAGATCCGGTTGACATTTCATTACACAATAATAGTAAAGTGACAGTAATTTATTTTACAATAGAAAATTGATAGGAATGTATTTTATTTTCTGGAATACTAAGGCAATGAATGGAATGACAGAATTCAACAAATAAAATATAGTTTCTTACACAAAATATGTTCATTGATCATAATACTCTAAATTGAATAGGCATATTTCGAATCAATTATATAATGAGCAATAGAGCAATGTAGGGCATATATCTTCAGACTTACTGATAGCAATACACTCTAATTTTGAACAGCATGTATATTCACTAGCGTTAAAAAAAAAAAAAACAGGAAAATTTGATCGGCGGATTTTTTTTAATCTTTCGTGCTACTATGGAAAAGAACGTTTTTTTCGGCCATTTTGGTGAAGCTAACATTATTTGAGCAATAATAAATAGTTAAAATGTTTGTTTTTCGTACAAATATACGTTTAAAATAATACAATCTGTATTGGAACTCCCAGAAGCAAAACTGTTTTCCATAGTGTTCCATGTATATACAATCGATTCCAGCTTGCAGCCAATGTCATATACAGCTATTACATTACGATGGGATAATCTAATGCAGCGGAAAACTTATGTTTTTTGCTTCATCTTAAAAACTTTGCGAACAGTATAGTTTTAAAATATACATTTTACCAAAAGCCAAGAATAGTCGTGTTTTATGAAAGTAAATTCTACCTTATCAATACGATAAACCCGTTCGAACGCTGAACAGTTTCAGGGTGAAACAGGTAGTATGTGAAAGCTACTGATAACTTATTTTGTAAATTATTACTTTATAGTCAAAGAAAATGATTTCTTATTTAAATATAATGCTTTCTGAATATTTCAGGAGCTCTTCTGTATATATAAAAATAAGAATGTCACATTAAATGAATTTTAGAGACTTGGGTGTTATTCAAACACGACTCATGGTTAAGCAGCTTATGCTACTGTGAATATACATGTTGTTGAAAATTAGAATGTATTACTATGAGTAAGTTTGTATATACTGTATATACCTTACATTGCTCTATTGCTCATTATATAATTGATAATTGTTCGAAATACGCCCATTCAATTTAGAGTATTATGATTAACGAATATATTGTTTGTAGGAAACTACATTTTATTTGTTGTATTCTGTCATTCCATTCATTGCCTTAGTATTCCAGAAAATAAAATACATTCCTATCAATTTTCTATTGTAAAATAAATTACTGTCACTTTACTATTATTGTGTAATGAAATGTCAACCGGATCTTCGTTATATACTGAGCAATATTTACGGTAGCTCCTATGACCAGAATCCAGAGCACAGGAAAAAAAAGCATAATGGGTGAGTCCGACAAAACTTGGTTAAGAATTTACAAATCGTTAGGGAGTTGTAAGATCCTTGAATTAGATTCGCTAAATTATTAACCGACGTTGCTGAAACAAAAAAATATATGTTAAGTAGTGAATATTCGTGATGAAAAAAAAATCAATTTCATCAATAAAACCATGTCTTTTTGCTTCGCGGAGAAAAACAATTTTTCCTGTTTTTCCCCAAAATTTCCGGTGTTTTTCTCGGCCTTTAAAACACTAATTCACAGTAGCATAAGCTGTTTAACCATGAGTCGTGTTTGTATAACACCCAGATCTTTAAAATCCATTTAATGTGACTTTCTTATATTTTTTTCTTTATACAAAAGAGCTCCTGAAATATTCAGAAAGCACTGTATTTAAATATGAAATAATTTCCTTGGACTATAAAGTAATAATTTACAAAATAAGTTATTAGTAGCCTTCACATACTACCTGTTTCACCCTGAAACTGTTCAGCGTTCGAACGGGTTTATCGTATTTATAAGGCATTATTTACTTTCATAAAACACAACTATTCTTGGCTTTTGGTAAAATATATATTTTAAAACTTTCCTGTTCGCAAAGTTATTAAGGTGGAGCAAAAAACTTAAGTTTTCCGCTGCATTAGATTATCCCATCGTAATGTAATAGCTCTATATGACATTGGATGGAAACTGGAATATATATACGAAGGACATTCAGAAAGTAATACCTCCAAGCCTACTACCTGGCCAATAGTACTGCAACCATTCTGAACTGCTTATAATTAATGCACTGATGTTTAAGCTATCCATGGCATCCAGTAGTGACGTCCGCTTGAAACAGCGGGCTGTCATTGAATTTCTGATTGCGGAAGGTTGTGCGTCTAGCAACATTCATCGCCTTATGACTGCAATTTTCAGGGATGCCTGTGTTGACGTCAGCACTGTGCGGAGGCGGGGAAGGACTGTGAAAGAGCAAAATCTAGCCGCATCAAATCTCCATGATCAGCACCGAAGTGGACGGCCCGCAACGGCCTCTGATGACGATCATCAACATCAGGTGCAAAATAAACTCAGATCCCTACGTTGACACCCTAAAGTTACTGCGGGCCAGATTGCAACGCACTCACTAAGATAAAAAGGGCACCACGACAATGCTCGTCTGCACACAAGCCTGAGGTTCACGGACATTCTGCCTCATGCTGCCTATAGTCCGGATCTTGCGCCCTGCGACTTTTGGGTCTTCCCCAAATTTAAGCATCACCTTAAGGGCCAACGATACAGTTGTGACACGGAGGTGGACGCAGCAGTTCGACAATGGTGTCGCAAGCAGCCACCACAATTCTTCGTTGACGGCATGAAAAACCTTGTTTCGCGTTGGCGCAAGTGTGTTACCCGTAATGGGGACTATGTTGAAAAATATTGCCATAATTGTAGGTGACATTGCAAGCTTTCCACTGATACCTGTATCGGTGATATCTGTCAAACACAAATAAAGGTATCACCTTGCAGGCATTACTTTCTGAATAACCCTCAATATATATATAAGGTGTGTAAATATGAAACCGGAATTTGTGCATAGACGGCGTTAGCTGTCACTGTGGTTACCGTAAAACTGCGTCCTTGGCGCCACTTGCTTATTTTGACTGCTAATAACGATTTGCAACTCACAACCAGACAAGTTTCATGTCATAGTGTAATGTTTAATAGCGTTGAACATGGCGCAATTTGTACCTACAAACTATGATGTGCGAACAGCATTGATCTTTTGTTACCATTTGAAGAAAACTGCTGCAGAATCGCATCGCATGCTTGTCGAAGCTTACGGTGATCATGTTCTTGTAAGTCACAGTGCTATGCGTGGTTTACAAAATTTAAAAGTGGCGATTTTGACGTGAGAAACGAAGAATGTGGAAGACAACCGAGAAAGTTTACAGACAGCGAATTGCAAGCTTTGTTGGATGAGGATGACGCTCAAACCCAACAACAACTCGCGGATCAATTAAATGTGACACGAGAGGCAGTTTCCATACGTTTAAAAGTCATGAGCAATATTCAGAAGGTGGGAAAATGGTAACAACAGTCACCTGCATTGACTGAACGACGGCAGGAAAATCGAAAAACCACTTGCGAAATTCTGCTCCCCAGGTACAAAAGCAAATCATTTCTCCATCGAATTGTGACTGGTGACGAAAAGTGGATCTATTTCGAGAATTCTAAGCGTAAAAGATCATGGGTAACTCCAGGTGAACCGGCGACATCGACTGCAAGACCAAATAGCTATGGACGGAAGACAATGCTTTGTGTTTGGTGGGATCAGAAGGGAGTGATCTATTATGAACTGCTGAAACCTGGCGAAACTGATAATACCGAACGTTACCGACGAGAAATGATCGATTTGCATCGAGCTTTGCGTGAAAAACGACCAGAATATGACCAAAGATAACATAATGTGATTGTGCTTCACGCTAATGCACCCTCCCACACAGCAAAACCGGTCAAGGAAACGATTGCGAAGTTTGGCTGATAAATCCTTCCTTACTCACCATACTTAGCGCCTTCCGATTTTCACTTATTTGCATCCATGGGACACGCACTTGCTGACCAGCGCTTCACATCTTACGAAAATGGCTTGATGACTGGTTTGCAGCACAAGAGGCACAGTTTTTTTGGTCTGGCATCCACACATTGCCGGAACGATGGCAGAAATGTATCGCTACCGATGGCCAATACTTCGAATAAAATAGTTCTTAGCATTATCATCCAATCAGTGTGTCTTTTCTGTACATAAATTCCGGTTTCATATTTACGCACCTGATATGCATATTTCCTTGTATTATTCCAAAATCTCTCCATTTGACACCGACATTTTAACACGTGAATGGAACCGAAGTTTGAATTAGTAGTGACGGTAATTTTGAAATTACTATTTAAATAGAAAGAGGATTTAAAAAAAAAAAAAACCGCTAGTATAAAACCCACACATGTTTCCCACTGTTATTTTTTTTTCAGTGCCGACCACTAATAGCTAAGAAGGGATCCGGGACATTTTGGTGACTGACATTCTAGCGACAATGCTCTCAACAGATAGTTCACTGACGGACAATTTGGCGAGAAAGCTGTTTATGAATGTACTTTAATTGTTAAATCATTAAAAAGTTACCCAACTGAGTGAAAATACAGTACATTTGTGTCTTATTTTAGGGCATTGATGGGATCCAGATTTGTGAAGTACCTGCTCCCCCATGCCGAAGGGCGGCTAAAATAAAGTCTTCCCGTTTGGTCTACCTAATCCCATTTCGCCTAACGCTATATTTCCTGTTTTTATCAACATATCAATCTTATCTCGATTTTCGGCCAAATGGAACTTCTCGTTGGGACTAATCCCGTTCGGCAGAATGTTTTATACAAGGTATTTTCATAGGTGAGGAATATTTTCGAAATTCCTTGCGTAATAGAAAGCTACGAAGAAAACTGTATTTGGTAACTAAAATATGAAACTAAATGATTTATGAAAATTCGTGACTGTTCGATTTCTAGAATACACGAAAAATGCACAAAACATAACATGCATATAATAATAAGCATTGATAAATATACTATAGGTTTATAATTTCTATTACAGTGTAAAAATGGGAAAAAAGCCATATGACATATATATGAAAAAAAAAAGCTTTGGAAACGGAGGCCGTTTGAAATGAGTTGACCAATATACCTACCTCTTGCGGCTCTGCGCGAATTGGTGTGTACCAATAACTAGCAAGAATTTGTTTAAGAGAGAATTAAATTTTTAGTTAGATACAATGGATGACCGTTTCGCCTTAGAATTTCATGGAATCGTGAATCGTTCTTAGTGCAAAATAATTTTCGGAAACAGTTACAATATTGTCAACGTTTAATCATGATAAACGAATGCTAATAAGATAGTTCTGAATTTGCGAAGGAAAATAAAATCTTAATGAGCTAGCTCCGACCAATCTATTTCGCACCTGTTTTTCTAGGGTTTTCTAATGTTTTTTTTTTCTTCATGCAATGTATAACTGTGCGATCCCTTTCAGATATCGAATCCAGGATAAAACAGATTTTCAAATTTTTGCCGTTGATTGCTTTCTTCCAATTGCCTATTTAAATGGCATCCAACATTCCAGTACGAACAGTATGATTTGTGTTTGTAGATAGCCAACTGATAAAAGTAGTACTATTCTTTACATGATTAATAGCAATACTTTTGTCTTAGTTTTAATATCTCACGGAAGCGATTTTGGACTTTGATCACTCCCTTGAAGCGTTTTGAACTTATCCCTCACCAGAAACCGATTCACTTTAAAATGGTTTCATTCATTAGTTGATGTTAGTTGACGTTCCCCTTCATATTTTTTCGAGTAAGCAAATGGTGAGGGCTAAGTTCATTGTTACCCTCACCATACTTAGAAACTAACGAAAACCACATCACAAGATAAACTTTCGTTAGTTGACGTTAGTTGAGGTCATCTTGTCGTTAGTTGATGTTATTTGATGATCACAGCGAATATTTTAGAGTGAGCCTATGGTGAGGGCTAAGTTCATACTTATATTTAGAATGGTCAGATTGAAATTAAAATCATCTCATTCGATAGATTTTCGTTAGTTGAGGCCAAATTGACGTTATGAAACGACCCAAAACGTGGAAAGATAAATTGTTTAACTTAACTAAAAAGAGGGGTTGCCGTAGACGAAGTCAGTCCATGCAAACGCATCTGACAGGAACAAATCTAACCTCTACGTGCACTTTATCCCAATCGAGCGATAAAACAACGTCCTCCAGGAACCAAAACTTGGGAAACAGAAGATACCAAGTTCTTTCCACTGGGCAGGAGGTATGCGCAAAACACCGCGGAGAAAAAAAACATACGTTCATCTATCTGCTCCTTACATGCTCGAAAATGTAGCCAGGTTGAAGTGAGCAAGGGGGTTATCTGGAAGAAATACTAACATACCAGGTCACTCAGAGTAACGAATCAATAGTCACCAGAAACTCAGTATTGGATACCTTGCAAACTCTCCATACTCGCAAAATTACACTGCTGAACAATGTGGCCCCAAATACCTCTCAGCATTTGTAGACTGGCAAGGGAACCTTACTTTAACATATTTCAGGAACGCCCAGTACTACATACCACTACCTAGAAAAGAAGATTTTAAATAAATCCGTCGACACACGTAACGCAGGAATAATATCACTGCTACATTCACACATGAACAACGTCTGTGGAAATGTCCAAATAGTAAATCAATAATGTCCATTATGGTACAAACTTTACCACATGCTTGGGCCACATGTATATCACCATATGTATATAACTTTCCGCAGATAGTTGTAAAACATCATACTCTGAGCTCTCACACACACGCCTACTAGAAAGAAAACAACCCAGGCAAAGACTAACATGGAAGGACGAAGTTTCGTGAACGGAACCTATCCTTAAATAGCAGCCAAAATGTCCCCGAAAATAAAAGAAATAAAGCTTATGATGCTGGCAATCAATACTCAGTGCACGACAAAATCGCTATTCACTATATTGAGTACATCACAAAAGTACTGGAAAGGTACCGTAACTAGGCCATGACACTACCTTACTCATATCGTGATATTTCCACTGAATTTCAATAACCCATACAATCTTTCAGAATTGTATCACTTTTCAAATATACTCAACTAACGTAACTCTATCGAATTGAGTGATTTTCATTTCAGTCTGACCATTCTAAGTGTGAACTTAGCCCTCACCATATGCTCACTCTAAAATATTCGCTGTGATCATCAAACAACGTCAAGTAACGACAAGATGGCCTCAACTAACATCAACTAACGAAAGTTTATCTAGTGATGTGGTTTTCGTTAGTTTCTAATTATGGTGAGGGTAACCGTGAAAATAGCTCTCATCATTTGATTACTCTAAACAAATATGAAGGGAACGTCAACTAACGATCAACCAACGAATGAAACCATTTTTAAGTGAATCGGTTTCTGGTGAGGGCTAAGTTCATAACCGTCTCCCTTGATGCCTTCTCAATCGACATGTAGTTTCTGACTACAAACGACAATCACATATGATAGCTTCACCGAAATATTCGCTACAAAACGTCGTAAAAAGGGTGTCACCAAAACATCCGTCGCCAAAATGTGATGTTAGAGACTGGTGAATAGGAAGTTTGGAAACTTAAAGGGAAAGTTATATAAATTGAGTGTGAATAGAATAACTTAAATCGGTAATTCTTCACAAGTGCTCCTTCTGGCAAAAAGCACTCGGAACTCCTCAAAATGCCATGTTTTGCTTCTTACAGCCATGAAAGACACTAAAACGCGTGCAAAATAAAAAAAATCGTAAAGTCAAACTTGCGACATTATAATAATATAACAAGTTCTACAAACTTTTTATTATTATTTTTTCACGCATTTTGGTGTCTTCCAAGGTTGTAGGAAGCAAAACATAACATTTTGAAAAGTTTCTAGAGCTATATTACACAACTTCAAAATAGACAATGCAAACGTAAACGTAAAAAATAAACTTACCTTAAGGAAGCGGAGGATAAATTTTGCCAATTTCAACCAAGAACTGATGAAACCTGTGTGTGTTCGCCTGTCATCAAACCACGTGCCTGAAAACATGGACGAGTAAAAACTGCATGGGTTTCTCTTCCGCGTGTTTCCACAAACATTTTTTTTCTGACAGCGAAATGCATGTTTTTCCTAAGCAAAAACATATTCTCCTCCGCAAGTCTTACATATTTTGCCAATCGGTAATATCTAATGCCGCTTTAACAAATCCAACACTTTTCCGTGAGTATCTTCAAAGCACATAACTCTGTCACATCGTAATCACTAAGCTCGCGTTCGTAACATGGCCCATTCGACATACCAGGCACTGCAAGTTCGAAAGACATCTAGCACAACTCGAGTCGAGCCTTCCTTCGGATCAGCACTACCGTTACTCCAGACATATCATATGATACCAGGGCTGCCAACAAGATTTATTTCAGCTATACTCGCGCGGCTGGGCAGCCATTTCGGAAATTTCCGGAGCACACTTGGAAACACTACAGGTACGGCACAGAACTTTTACGTAAACAGTACTTTCGAGTATGCCCACCGCTAACAGGGGGCTGTGCCCCCCTCCCGCGGCTAACGCCGCCCAGCTCCCTTCGGACGCACCCACCCCTCTTGCACACCTCGTTATCGCTTCATGTGCATCCTGCCCTGGTGTGTTTCCTAGTTTCTAGTGGCCTCTTACAAAATTGTAAATCACAACTTTTATAAAATTTCCATTTGTGTATTTACATAAAAAGCGAAAGTTGAGCGCTTCTTGCCGTTACTTATCGTTCAAGATAAGCGAGAGTGGGCTATCCCTACCGGAAGTGTTTCCAAATGGGTTGCAATATGGCTGCCCAGCCCTGCGAAAAGAGCTGATAAAAATCACTGGCAACACTGAGACCTGCGCCACTGGAAGAATAAAAACACAAAAACAAAGATGGCACATTGCTCTCCTAGTAGGTAGGTCAGAAAATTGATTTTTTTAAATATATATATATAATGTTACGCGTGTCCTTATGACACTTATTTTTTCACTCAGTTTTGGAATTTCTGAATGGAAATTAATTAAGAAAACACCATATTA
>JAGDQP010001864.1:17659-32736 GCA_022664845.1 Lepisma saccharinum
TTGTTTTTTGTTTCCTACAAGGCAAAAAAACTTGTTTTATTGACGAAATCATTTTTTGCTTTTTCGTCACGAATATTCACTACTTAACACACATGATGCAGTTGTTATTTAGGTTTAGTAAAATTAAATATTCTTATCTTAAAAAATGTTGAAAAAACTTTCAATTTACATCAAGAATGCAACATATCTCAATGTACATGAGACAAAATTTGTTCACTTTTGGTCATTGGCATCTTTGGCTCAGACCGAGAAAACTTTCATAATGCTTCAAAACGTTGTCAGGGGCAGTCCCATTCAGGATTGTTTTTTTCTGAATATTTTAACTAATTGGTCATAAAATGTTGTCAGGGACCGACCGCCCCCCCCCCCCAAAAAGGTCGTTTCCAAAGTGGCACGAAAATCTGGGAAATTGTTTTTTATCTGATGTTCATTTTTTTTTAACTTTACTATATTGAAATAATAATAGGGTTTCACTTTAGAAGGCAGTACTACCAAATAGAACATTTATAGCTAGAATACGATGTATTCTACGACCTTAAGCTAGAATACGATGTATACGACCTTAAGTATTAGAAGTGAAGGATTTAGAATGAAAATGTAAGTTGTGGTGATAACCTAACCTATCGTGAACAAACCTAATGTCTTGTCTTAGTAGCCAACGATTCAGAAAAATTGCGAAAAATGTCACAAAATTGAGTTGCACGTAACACAACCTAAACTAAGTAAAAAGGCCAATCAACATAAAATTGGCGAAAACAGTAAAAAAATCGAGGTATATTTGGTAGAACCTTCTGCTAAAGTAGTGCTGACGGATCACAGGCATATGTGCTGAAATACAGGTAGCCTAATATTTACATTGAAATACATTATAACATAAATAATGTAACATTCTTACCACGGTATATACCGGTCAGCACTCAGCACCTCTATATGAAATACAAACTCAATTTAGAAACAGTTCCAATAGCGCGCGTTGATACGTTCCACGAAAACTTCACAAACAACTTGCGTGACATTGTTGTCAACTCCTACTGATAAAATTAAAATATAGCTAGATTCTGGGTTTAAAATCACTAGAAAGACGTTAAATAACATTTTGCAGAATACAGACTATAAAACGGGCTCTCGCGACAGTTATCAAGAATTAAACATTTATTAATACGGAAAATGCATAAAAACTACACTACATTCGACTTCATCGCCTGCTCTTTTTGGTGGTAAATTTTAACTCTTGTTTCATATATATATATTTAGATCGACATCTTGTGAGTCCATGTCATTTTAGTAGTGTGTGCAGTATGTTGTCATGACATTTACAAAGTTAGTAAAAAAGGTCGATAACGCTTTTGTAAAATTCTTGTCATCAGCCACCGCCCTATATACATCTAACTTAACATTGATATCATTGTTGGGTAATCTTCTTGGAGTCTCGAAGCACTTCGTAATTAATGATGTTAGTGTGATATTGATGTTGGTAATAACGTCCATCTTAAAGCCTCACTTTGAAATATCGCTTACACAGAAAGAAACTACAGAAGAGGTGTTATGTCTCCAGCTCTTGACGTCGCCCTGTCGCTCGAAGCTGTAGATTTTCTATTATTCTATTCTGTAGCATGCGTTGTGATTGTTTAACTATTTAAGCGCGGCGTGGATGCTACATCTCTTCTATTTCTGTTGTTTCCGCAACCTTCTGTTGAAGCAAGTTTGTTTTGTGATAGACATGATATGTGCGTGCGTTAATTTACGGTGATCGCTATTGGTATTTGAAGAGTTTCCGTTTGTACATTTGTTTCCGTTTAGTGTGTTATTATACCAGACGAACATGAAAGGCATTTCAGACTTTTTTTTTTTTTATTGTTTTACCTTAGTTTGCCCCAACTCACAATGTATAGTGGTCAGAAACATTTCGAATTTCCCCCTGAAAGTATATTTAAAACGCGGGATGCTGTGAAGATAAATTTTAATGTTTGTCTAACTGTAAGGGAAGAGGGTGTTGATAGCAGCTTCTACAGCAAGAAAAGTAATTAACACATTATGTAGCAACACACTTCAAAAAATTCAGTGAAGAGAACTCCGATATCGCACAGGTTGCTTCATATGTCACACGATAGCATTATGGGCAAACAGTCAGTCCAGAAAATTAGGGATGAATAGAGATAATGGGTACATTAATAATTTGGATGCACTTCACTTACGATTTTGACAACAAGCCGCCACTGATGCACCAGTATGCATTATACTCTTATGAAAAATGCTTGTTGTGTGATAGTACGGATGAATAGTATTATAATCCTTGTTCCTAGTATTATAATCGTGGAAACTTAAGTTCCAACTGATTTCGACTCCTAAGAAATTAGTATTCTCTACATAATTTATTACATAGTTATCAATAGTAATAACAGGCTTAATTGGCTTAGATACACTAGCATGGAAGTTTATCGCTACTGTTTTACTTGCATTTAGGGGAAGTCCATTGTGACGTAACCAGGTTGATAGTTTATCAGTTAGAAAAGCACTATTAGTTATTAGTGATTCTTCATCCGTACCAGTTAGTAGTATATTAGTGTCATCTGCATATAGTGCGATATCAGCAGCAGTTAATGATGCTGGAAGATCATTTATATAAATGAGGAATAAGATTTGTCCCAAAATAGAGCCTTGAGGTACACCACTCGCTACTGATTTCTCCCTTGAGATATTATTTTGCATGACATTGTTTTTGTTACCATAAATTTCAACAACTTGCTTTCGGCCTGTGAGGTAGCTCTCAAACCATTTGTAGGCTACGCCCCTGACACCATAATGATATAGTTTACTAAGCAGAAGTTTAAGATTTACCATATCAAAGGCCTTTGAGATGTCTAGAAAAATTCCTTGTGCATTCTTTTTTGTTTTCCAGAGCAACTCTGATTTTTTCAAGGAAACTATATATTGCTGTGTTTGTGCTTTTACCCTTAATGAAACCTTGTTGAGAACGGGAGATTACCGAATTTTCTGCTAGAAATGGAACTACACGGTTGTATACTACTAATCAAATATAACTGTTAAAAAAATAGGACGCGCCTAGAGCAACGACGGTTTTCCGTCCTTGCTTTAAGCTATTAACCTCGAAGGTTAATTTGTAAGAGCAACGACGGGACGGAATGGCACAAAACTTTGCGTAAACAATACTTTTGCGTATGCCCACCGCTAACAGGGGCTGCGCCCCCCTGCGGCTAACGCTGCTGAGCTCCCTTCGGATGCACCTTCCCCCGTTGCACACCTCGTTGGGTTTAACCGATTTATACACATCCTAGTTTTTAGTGGTCTCTTTTAAAATTGTAAATCACAACTTTTATTAAATTTCCTTTTGTGTATTTACATAAAAACCGAAAAAACTTTAATTTTCTTTAAAAAAAATATATATACATAAAGTCGACGCGAGGGTTTGCACCCGGGACCTTTGGATCAGCTTCCTGACGCCTTGTCCAAAAGATCAAACTGTAGCTACCGGGCTGAGCGCTTGTCGCTGTTACTTCTAGAGCAAGCTACGCGAGAGTAAAATATATTCCGTCGTTGCTCTAGTAAATTAACCCTCGATGTTAAAAACTTAAACAACGACGGATAACTGTCGTTACTCTAGACACAACCTAAAAAATAACTGTAAAAAATAACCCATCTCACCACTGTCCAGAGAATAAGCACCCACAAGTCACAACGGGAATGTTAATGACATAGTTCCAGCTCAGCGGAGAATACAAAACAATGTCTATTCCTAGGAGAGGGTTGCTGCTCCGTATTCTGTAAGTTTGATAAGATAAAATGAATTTTATGGGCGGTAAATTCTGTAAATTTGAGTTTCAGTTGCAAGTCTTTTTTGTATTGTACTCCTTATATTGTAATTGTACAGCCCAGACTAGTTGTTTATTTGACAATAACAATATTGATCGTGTTTCAGTCAGTTTGTACCAGATATTGATAGTACTTTTTAGAAGCTAGCCTCAATTCTGGAGTTGGTAAGACTAATTCATTAAAAACAACTTCTCCTGGATTCCCGCATCAGTTACGGTGTTGTACTTGATTTTAAAATTGATTCACTGGCTTTTATTTTATTTTAAAATTTATTCACTTAATTTTAACTCTTCCTCATGCCTCAACACTTATAAATGACATGAATATCATATGGACATTTCATATCTCTATGGTATTGAATATTCTGTTTATTCAGTATTGGTTAATAGCTGCAATATACTATGTTTGTTTGCTGTCTTACTTGTCAAATCAGAGAATCTGAAGAGTATACAAGGACCATAGTGTAAACTCTACACTTGAATTAAGCAACTAAGAACTAAGGATCCATCCTGTTTGTGTACAAGGGCGTATATACATCATACTGTGGATTTGTTGCATGTAGGTGCGGAATATTCACCAGTAAAAGCTTTTAGTTTAGTGCGAATATTGCTACTATTATACGTAATATCAAAAAATGTTACAATAATACCCTAGAACCTAATATTCATACGCATGTCGCTGGAATTATTATTTCTTTGTACTGAATTTTCGGATGCCGTTGATATTAGTTCTGTTGGTATAAGTTGTGATTCTACATTCAGCCTGTTGAATCAAGTAAATAGTCATTGAAGTTTAAATATTAACCAATAGAAGCATATGGTAGCATTTAAACTTACTTACTTTAAACTATGGTACAAGTGACCATATTTGAGAATACGCATTCAAAGTGCAACCATAGCGATTAGAAAGTAAGGCTATGGCCTTAAATGGCCATGGCGCTACTAAACCGCATTTAGACGTGCAGAAATGTACGAATTGATTTCGAAAGTATTTCGATATATATATATAAACGATAAATTTAAACACTTTGTATGTAGTGTACTAAATTTCATTACGTAGTGTACGGTTGTGAGAAAGCAAACAATCAGGTCGCTAACGTGGAGGGCAAAGTTTCTAGGGAGCTCATTCCGCCGCGAGTATGTCTGAATTCAACACTGCTGAATCCTTATTAAGTACCAGAGTAGTTCTTAATACAAACTGCGTAAAAATGAAATTTGCTCCTAAATATGTATTTCTTGATAATACCACAGAGCTGTAATAATACATTACAAAGCGCATTTTAATGATAGTGAAGGTGGTAGTACTTTCAAACGGTAGGTAACAAGCTCGCCCTGTCATAAATATTACTAAATCTTTGTTAATGTGTACAAAGGCGAAAACGGCTATAAATGATATTGTTTACACACAGTAAACGATGTACGCTACTACGGATTCCAAATAACAAAATCCAACACAACAGGTTGATTTATGAAAGAACCCAATCATCAACTCTCTTTACATTTCGTGTGCTATGAGGAAGGGGACAAAATGAGATGAATATTTCCACTTGAGTGATAATTTTTAATATGCTATATTTTAATATAAAAGATTGAATTAAAAATAATAAAGTATGAAACAGATAGGCCTAACTATAATTATATATAATGTGACTACTGTTTATCAAAATCACGATAAAAATTTCCTTAGGACAGAAAATACGTAGAACAATATACCGAAATGTTCTTAAAAACTAAGATCAGGACTGATGTTCAAAATGTACAAGTTTTCTGATACTTCAGTTTTATGAATAACTTATTTATTAATATTTCGATGGTGCTGCGGAAATAACACAAGTATGATGGTCATGACATCAGCGTGATGGTAATGTCTTAACTTGATGGAAATGACTAGTAAGCTGACCAGTCAGACAATGTTGCATTTCTTAATTTAATACGTAAACGCTAAAGTATATTGCATAGAAACATTTTCACAAAATAGATTCAACTTGAACGTGACCACACCTTACCCTGGCGACGTGCTGAGGTTCGATAATATTATGAGCTATATCATTATTTTCACACCACATATATCGTAGATGGTCAAAATAACCTATTGTAACCAAGAGATTTCATATACTGTAAAAATGTTACGGAACTTCACTAGAAGAATCTAGATAATCATGGCTGTCTCAAAATTTGCAGTTACTTTCCTAATAAATACTAGGCATCATTTAGTTTTCTGGAATACTTGGAGCAAAAGGAAAAAAAAAATAGAAGTCTGAAGCAACATTTGCACACTGGTTGTTCAGTGGAGAGCCCGGTCATAAGGAAACACTAGATCAAAACAGGTGTACGAATCTCGAAAACAGAGTTACTCCCACGGCTTACGCCGTACTGTAATCACCTTTCTATTTATCAATTAGGAATCGCAATCACCTTAGAGTATTCCCATTCTGCTAAAATAAGTTATGATGGCGACAAGAACCACATGTTCAGAATTGCATATTTGGTTATGACGAGGAAACTTCTTTTTTGCTGTATTTTCAGGATAGTTCACTACTTAGCAAATATTTTGTAGTTTTCACTATAGTAAATTTTAATAGTAAATAATAGCAATGTACTTCATAGTTCTTGTAACTTTTTAACGATTCCCAAATTCTGTACAAATTTTGTAGAACTCAGCCGTTATGTTTTTGTCACTCTGAATTGTGATCATATGAGCTACCGAAACTAATGATAAGTATATAACAAGGATCCGGTTGCCATTTCTTTACACAATAAAAGGGTGATAGTAATTTATTTCACAACAGTAAAGAGATAATCCCACATAGCAGAGTACGTCCCTGGGACGTCCCATTTAGATCCCATTACCGTCAGAATGGTCCTGCTCCCATAGCGATGTCCTAAGGACGTCCGTGGGATAACTCTATGGGCAATACAAACAGTTCATCCCGTATGGTGGTCCCCTGGATGTCCCCCGGAAAGCCGTGCGGGATTACCTACCTGGAATTTCTATAAATTAAATCGACCTTACTATTATTATTATTTAATTAATTATAACTATACGAAGGATATGTCTTCGTATAGTTATACGAAGGATTAATTATAACTATACGTCCCATGGATGTAAACGGGACTTAAACAGGACGTCCCGATATCCTACCAGGAGATCCGTCAGATGTCCCTAGGACGTCATTTTGCTATGTGGGAATAATGCAGTTGCTGGAATACTGGGGAAAGGAGGATATAATTATATTGAGGCCTTGTATCCATACTAAATTAAACAGGCTGACAAGGCTATTGCACTTCATTGTAAAAAACACAGTAAACTTTACAGTTTCATTTTTCTAACATCATCATCTTCAGACGGAACGCTAATCAAAACTTACAGTTCATAAAACACCAGAAATGAAAGTGATCGCCAATCAGATTCCAGTTAATTAGTGTTCCAAAGATAAGTAAATAAGTAAAAACAACAACAACAATGTTAGTTACAGAACAGTCCTTATTTCCTGGTATACTTTCTCCGCTCTTCTCTTCCCAGTATGTCTTCCTCCTGTATACTCAACCAACTATTTCAGTTCATCGCATTATCTCCCGTTTCCGTAATTCTCCTCGCTTCTTTGCACTTCTTAAAACAAAGAGAAGGGTACTCTAATTGGACAAGAACAAAAATATGTACAGTGTTCCGTGTATCAACTGTGAGGCAGTGTATATAGGAGAGACGAAAAATAAATGACAGGAGAGACTTAACCAACACAGGGATGACGTGAGACTAAAAAGAGACAAATATTTTCACAAGGCGAATGATACAGACTGAGAAGGGCCGAGATACACGAACAAGATGGAAGGATTTGAGTTAGCAAGTGCAAAAGCAAGGGACAATTATGGAAATAGGAGATAAAGCGATGAACTTGAATAGTTGGTTTACCATTGTTTGTGTCATTGTTTTGGTTCCCCAAATACCATATACCGGAGGACAGTAATATGTTCTGGATTTTGCAGAACATCTGTGATTTCTCTGCCTTCCAGGGCTTTCCTTTCTTCCTTGACTAATTCTTCTGTTTCTTTGTATTTTAGCGCTATATTCTTTTCGACGGCAAACTACTGTAGCAATGGCATAGGTTTCCCTCTACCAGATTGACGTCCTTAAGTTTGTTCCTATTTGGACCGTGACCCGTTAGGAAGTGCCGTAGTCCTCCTGCTTCTTGTCCAATTTCCAGCCGCTCAGCCGTGCTTGGAATGGTCTACTCGCCTTGTCGCTATTCCAGTACTACTACCATGCACTGGTTATTAAGATAATTATTTTTTGTTTAAGGTTTACTTTTTTCAGTATTTGTATGTTCATTTTTATCTTTTTAAGCCAGTTCACAGAACCAAATTTCCTTATTTTTAGATGCATTGGAACAGTGGCTGCTGAAATTTTTAATGCTTGCGCTGGTGTTGTTCTACATGCCCTTATCATAGACAAAATTACCTGGAGTTGTGCCATGTCCAGCGTCTATTTCAGACTGACATCATTCGTTCTGTGACACCATACCTTGTTACGTATCTTATCACGTAGTGGTGTTTTCATTACTTTTATAGGGATTCCTATATCATGATTCGTAATGTTTATCAGTTTGTGCTTGAATTTATTCGTTTTGTTTTTAGCGTTAGTTACATGTTGACTGAAGTTTAATTTTTAATCCAATAAAATTAATAAATATTTGTAGTTTTCTTCTCTTTTAGTTGCTTTGCTACTTATTTTTATTATTGGCCATCTATTCATATTAAATTTGCCCTTAAAATACATTGGGTACATTTGTCCCTGTTGTTCGTATGCATAAGTATTTCAAACTGTTCGTTCCATATAACGGTCTCCTCCGTTGGAATGTCACCACCTGGCAGCATGATGCGGACGTCGGCCGGTGTTCTCTGAACTCTGCCTTTATATGTATACGACTCCAGTATGCATGCTATGCAGTGTTAAAAAACTATGAAAAATTGGCGCGCCAGAGCCACCAATAATTAAGATTTGGCCACCTGCAGTCACACACGGTGGCAAATTTCGACCACCAGTTCTTTGCTTTAAATTGTTTTATTTTTGACGTTCTGGTTTGAAAATCAAACTTGCAAGATTGGAAAAGTATAGAAAAGAGGAAGGACTGTTTCACTTTTTTGATTGGATGGTAATTCATTCTAGTTCTTGTCTAATTTTAATATGATTATGCATTATTGTTAAACATGCATGCAATTTATATTTACCGTAAATAAAACTAATATAAGGCCACCAGTGAATACAAATGGCCACCGCAAAATTTTTCGGATGTTGTTCTCTGTGTAGATAACACGCTGAAAATTTTTATCGCAGATGAAATGCTATGTGGCTGTACGCCATCATGAACTGCCTATAGACATTATTTAATTGAAATGATTACTCCCTCCTGTTGACGATTTTATCTATTCCAGTAGGTCTTTGGGATACGATTTAATACCGTTTTCTCTAAGGTTTATCTTGCCGGCCTCCTCCATAGTTGTGAAGCTTCTATTTCTTCCATTGATATGTATCTCATCACTATGCTTAGTGCTGCCGTTAGTACCGGCTCCTCCAGTTGTGGGAAATTGTAATCTAAATACAGGTTTGGGTACAACATATTCGTAGTAAATTTAGGTTTATTTTCAGTAAGTTCTTCCTTGCCTATCGTTGTTATTTCTTCATCCGAATATTTGCAAGTTTTTCTGTTCTTTTCTTCGTGGACAATTTAATTTCTCTTGCTATTTTACTGTTTCTTCTTTCTGTATAGTCTAAGTTTTCGGGCTTTCCAATACGACCTTTTTTATTTGCTCTAGGATGTTCTTTTGCTTTCCATTAAGTTTTTTTTTCTAATTAATTAAGTTCTTTTTGAGTTGTCCGGAAAAGTTCTGTTTCATTAATTATCAATTTATAGGAAGTTTCTTTTGAGTTATGAATCCTTTTATTTATGCTCTTCATCAATTCTGAAAGTAGCGCACACCAGAGACGCATTCAAATTGAACGTAATTATCACAGATCGTTTTGCATGAGGACAGAATTATTTCGGCTTAGCAACTGTTATTTACTCAAGGTCACCGAAGACACCTTGAGTAATGTACTTTTTTAGTGTTTGGAATTGCTTGATTTTGCTTCCATAAGTATATCATTGAAATTTTGTGTTCCTTATAAGTTCCTCGAAAAATCGGTGAAGTTCGACGCTTCCTTTCAATGTTCCACGTGATAAGTATAAAGCGTCATACTCACCGATATTGTTTTGTTATTCCCTCCAATACATCAAACTATCACGACCGATTTCAACACACGTCTTCTCTGTGATGAATCCACTACTCAAATCTAGATTAAAGGGCAAGTATTGAAATTAAGATTTTTAATTATAGGCATTTCTTTATTTGATTTGGCCTACAAAGAAGAGTTTGGTTAGTTTTGAAGATATGCATATTGATAAGTTTTCACTTATCAACTATTTTAAACAGTAGTATTGTATTAAAGTGGCAGAAACCCTTTATTTTAGAATATTTATAGTGGTTAAAGTGCTATAAAAGTTTCGATGTTGAACTTGGTCTCATTTCTATTAACTTACAGTTTCTATTATGTGGGTTTTACACAAAAATTGTCGCCAAATATTTAGAACCCTAACTCAACCTTTCTACAAGGCTACATGAGGGAAAGAAAAAGTTAACTGTCAGCAAACTGTCTTTAAAATATATTTTCAGGTTTGCAATATTTGTTACTAGACTTAAATCCCGGAAATAAAACAATCGTTGCATTTATAGTAGAGTAGTACACCTCAACTTTGGAACTTAAATTTATATTCGAAATCATTTATTGGTCAAATCTGGACAGTAAAATTTGATATATTTCACTTAATATGCAATGTCTTATTCACCGGGAAGGAAAAAAAAAAGACACGGTATTTACTTACAAATATGTAAACACCCACAGAGAAAATGTTTTGGGGAAATTCCCCTAAAAATAAACATGGGTATTTTACATCAGTAGTAACAGGTATTTGTCATGTGCTTATTTTGGGACGAAGTATTTTTCAGTGTAAAGTAATTTTATGAATTGGTACAGCTGTTGTACTTGTTTTATGCTATTAAATAAAGGTGCGGCCGGAACTGTTTCATTTTAGTTCCGTTGATAGAAAAGCTATACCAAAAAGACCTTATATTCCCTCCAACTGTGTCAGTCTGTCTTCAGAAATTAAATATCAGGAACTACAAGAATAGAGAGATGCATTAGTTGGTGGTGAGGTCTTGACTGATCTAGCTCAGATCTACTAGTCCAGGAGCATATGTCAATATTTCCTAGTCCGTGGGATTTTGAGTGAAGGGATGTTGCGGGTAGGGGGAATACCTTCATTAGAAGGTACCTAATCATGTGGTACCAGGTGGCAAGCCGAAAACCGTGGCAGGGGACCGGGAGGGGGGAAACAAAATGCCCGCCGGTGAAATTCGTCTGCCTTTAAAGTGCTTTAACTTCTACAAATTTTAAATTAAAACCTTCGTGGTTGTGCGAATATTTTAATAACACATTATAAATTCCATTTTAGGATAATTTGTTGCCACAGCAACGCCATATTTTAAATATGGCGTCCTTAAATCCCAAAATTAATTATTCTCGACCCCTTTTCTTTATATTCAAAGGGAAATAACTCGTAAACTGCCACAGGTAGGCGAAATCGCCCTGAGATAAAAGTTATAGGCCAGTTCAAGAGCTTTCCAACGAGGTATGTGCGATTTCTGTATCTTTAAAACGGAGCTAGACTAGTTTATGTAATGGTAGGTGTATGGCTTATGGCTTTTAATGCAGGGCCAGAAAGATTGGTCTGAACCTGCATTTGTAAGTTCGTGAGTTTTGTGTGAAGGAACGTTGCGGGTAGGGGGAATACCTTCATTAGAAGGTACCTAATCATGTGGTACCAGGTGGCAAGCCGAAAACCGTGGCAGAGGACCTGGAGGGGGGCAACAAAATGGCCGCCGGTGAAATTCGTCTCTTACCTTTAAAGTGCTATGATTTCTACTAATTTTAAATTAAAACCTTCGTGGTTGTGCGAATATTTTAATAACACATTAGAAATTCCATTTTAGGACAATTTGTTCCCATATTTTAAATATGGCGTCCTTAAATCCCAAAATTAATTATTCTCGATCCCATTTCTTTATATTCAAAGGGAAATAACTTTTAAATTGCTACATGTAGGCGCAAGTATTCTAAAATAAACGTTCTTGGACAATTCAAGACCTTTAAAATGAGAATGTTAAGTGTAGTACTTTATGGTTTTTAATACAGGGGCAGAAAGATTGGTGCAAGACGCTGTGAAAGGTGGAAATTCAATATAACAAGCTTAAATTTATTGATTTTTTATAATGACTCAGTGCGTCCCATTTAGGATTGGGCGTGTAAAGATAAATCAGAATTGGGCTATCATCATTGTCATCTTTGCTTCATTTGTTTTTAAACTGTGCGTTTTTTAGGGGACAGGAAAGAGGGGTGTAACGAGAGCACAACACAAACAAACTGCACAAAAACACAACAAAACACAACATAAACAATTAACCTTGGCTTTACGTATACCTAATGTATCCTATATGATGCTCTGTGATACAATTATATTATAAATATATCCTCGAGTTACACATTTTGGAACTTGAAAGTTACCACAAAGAAAAAATATATTTTCTTGTGAGATTTTTTATTTAACTAATATGTCAATATCATTGTTTATATTCCTTGGTGTTTGATTTACTTCGTTTATTTACTTTTATTTCTTTAAGAACCCGTTGTCTATCCGACCCAGTCGGTCACTATAAAAAACCACTCAGTTCGTTAGTGGGTCTTTACTAGTTGGTTTCTCACCTGACCATTCCTTACATTCTATTTCTAAGGTTTCTCCCCTACGATATCACACCTATGGTTTCTCACCTGAGCGTTCCTTACATTCTGTTGCTAACTTTTCTCCCCTACGATCTCACACCTATGGTTTCTCACCTGAGCATTCCTTACATTCTATTTCTAAGGTTCCTCCCCTACGATATCACTCCTATGGTTTCTCACCTGAGCATTCCTTACATTCTATTTTTAAAGTTTCTACCCTACGATTTCTCACCTGAGCATTCCTTACATTCTATTTTTAAGGTTTCTCCCCTACGATGTCACACCTATGTTCTGATTTGTTTACCATTTGATTCAGTGATTCAGTCACCAGTATCTTATAGCATGGAGTTTTAACAATGGTTATTATAAGCGTAAATTGTCAGATGTACTGACACGGGTATTCACATTTTCTCAGCTTGTTGTTGTGAGTTCGGGCGATTCTTTGTTGTTTTCCACATTGTTCCTGGAGAATTTGAAAATCAGATTCATTTGGTTTCAAAAATAATGTTCCTTTATGATATCAACAATTGATTCCATTATTTGGGGGAACAAAGGCCATATAAAGACTAGCCATCGAGAGTCTCATCACTATCATCTTCTGAATCTTCCCATCGTAAGTCATAGTTTACACACTGATCTTCATCCCGCCACAAAGACACAGTTCCGTACATGGCAGGGACTGAGATCGACATTTTCATGCTAAAGAACAATTACTTATTGTGCGACCGCAGCGAATCAGCCGCAATACAGTCTCTGGAGCGCAAGGTAGTGTGCATATCACAGGAACAATCTTCTTTTCATCACTAGTTTCTTCTTCCCATCCACAACCTATTGACTTGGCAGATTTGGATGTGATTTTCCGGTACTTTTCCATACCAGTACTTGGAAGTTCACTCTTTTAATGAAAGGTGTAAGGGCCCCTCTGGTTGGAGGAAGACCTGAACCTTGAATGTCCCTTTTTGTGAATAGCCACCATCGAATGTTAGTGCTCAACACATGAACATTGCAAATGAACTTCTCAGTGATCCTCTCGTCATCGTCATCGTCATTGAACCGACTAGAACCAAGATTTCCAAAGAGATTTAAGCATCGCAACTCCAGCGTTGTAATATACTTTCCAAAATATCTTCTTTGACTTCCTTGAAAATGCCCCAATAATATCACACCCTGAGATAGCATGGAACCCAAGTAAGGCTTCTACTGTAAGAGATTCAAGAGAGGTACGGAGAGTATGAATATCTATCATCCTCTTATTAGCTCCAACTCCTGTGACAAACTTCGTATTGGCAGGTAAGTGTCTAGACCACCACACAGACAGAACAAGGAATAGCAACAGAGTAAGAAGCAGATGATTTGTGTGTAATTGTTGCTTCAGTGCTAGTAAGTACGGGTGTTGTTGAATGGATTTCTTTCAGTTCTATTCTTTCGTCATCTTCCACTTCTGATTTTTTCTTTCTCCAACTTTCTGAACTGATATTCTCATCTTCCTGGAGCAGCAACTCTTCTACAGGTTTCTGTAGGTTTGCCGACATTCTCTATAATTTTCATAAGAACATTCTCTTTCAAACATAAGAACTAGTCTAGCTCCGTTTGTTTTAAAGATACAGAAATGGCACATACCTCGTTGTAAAGCTCTTGAACTGGCCTACAACGTTTATTTCAGGACGATTTCGCCTACCTGTGGCAGTTTACGAGTTATTTCCCTTTGAATATAAAGAAAAGTGATAGAGAATAATTAATTTTGGGATTTAAGGACGCCATTTTTAAAATATGGTGTTGCTGTGGCAACAAATTATCCTAAAATGGAATTTATAATGTGTCATTCAAATATTCACACAACCACGAAGGTTTTAATTTAAAATTTGTAGAAGTTTAAAGGCAGAGAGACGAATTTCACGGGCGGCCATTTTGTTGCCCCCTCCCGGTCCCCTGCCACGGTTTTCGGCTTGCCACCTGGTACCACATGATTAGGTACCTTCTAGTGAAGGTATTCCCCCTACCCGCAACATCCCTTCATTCAAGATCCCACGAACTTTCAAATGCGATTGGTGCAATGGTTCATTGTTGCCAGGCCATTTCTAAAAAAATAAATTGTTCTAATCGCTTGGGTTAGACCTAGCTGCGCCATACTTGTCATAAACATTATTTAACACAGTACAAAACACTTAGAAGGCCTACGTTCCGAAAGAACCCATAGCTGTGTTACCAGACTATATATACAGGGTGGTAAGGTTACGGACCGACCAACTTCGGGAGGTGATAGTACAGTGAAAAATAAAGAAAAAACGCCGAGGCAATAGGGGGGAAATTCCGAGGCGTTACGGAGCTACAGCCTGCCGAAAGCGTGGGAAAATGAACTGCAGAGCGGATTATTG